>JAPMIB010000202.1:0-185356 GCA_034770305.1 Trichogramma dendrolimi
CTGTACTGGCTACTCGGAAGAAATTCAGTCCTAATTCTAGAAAACAAAATACTCCTATATAAAAGTATTCTAAAACCAATATGGACGTATGGAATTCAACTGTGGGGTGCAGCTGCCAAATCCAATCTAGAAGTAATTGAAAGATTTCAATCGAAAGTACTCAGGACCATAGTAAATGCCCCGTGGTATGTTACAAATGAAGTTATTAGACGCGATCTGGAAACCCCATCGATAAGAGAGGAAATACAAAGATTCTCCTCCCTCTACAAAAATCGGTTGAAATATCACCCAAATATCTTAGCTGCTCAACTCAATAACGTATCCTTTGAAGGATCAAGATTGAAAAAGCACATCTACTTTAAAAAAAAAAAAAAATTGTATTGTCCATAAGGGCCCTTGTCACTGGACTTAGGCCCACACCCGTTATTCTATCCTCTGTTCGAAGTGTTTGCCTTTTGTCTTGAAATGTAGACAGATTGCAAATAAAAAAAATTAAAAAATAAAAAAAAATAAAAAAATGATATCTTTCATTTACTTGACCGATTTCTACATGATTTACCAGATTTTCATGACTATAATTTCCATGATTTACCAGATTTTCTTGACCATCATTTTCATAATTTACCAGATTTTCTTGACCATCATTTCCATGATTTTCATGATCTCTATATACTTGATTTATTCTTTGTTCCAATCCATCTACTGTCTCAGCTGAGTTTTCTGTATGTTCACGAATTTGCTGACCTTTACTTATAATATTACTAGGGGGGCTCCGCCCCCCTGCTCGCTCCGCTCACCAACCCCCTTTTTTCAAAATAAAAGTAGAAATGTAGTTATTGAAATAAATTTTATTATTTAAATAATAGGTATTAAAAAAATTATTCGTCACTTGTTGCTTGGAGGAAAAACCAAGGTATACCATTTGTTAAATCCACACTATCGTGTATATTTGCCAGGAAGATATATACAATTCAATATTCTTAATAAAACCATGACATGGGATAATTTTATATTTGATTGGAGTGAATATTGAATAAAAATATAATATTGAATAAATTTGAATAATTTTGATATGGAGGTAAAATAAGAATAAGTTGTTGTCACCCATTTGTTTAATTCACAAAACACCTTGCACATTTGCTTGGAGGCAAGAAAATACAAGATCACCTATTTTTAACTCACAGAAACTTGTGCATTTGCTTGGAGGTAAAACATACAAGGTCACCCTTTTCTTTAATCCACGACACGTTGCACACGTGAAAGCAAAATACAAGGATCCCATTTGTCTAACCCAAACACCTGCACACGTTAAAGGCAAAAATACAAGGTATCCCATTTGTTGAACCCACAACACCTTGCACATGTTCTTAGAGCCAAAAATACAAGGTTTCCCATTTGATTAACCCATATACAAGGTCTCCCATTTGTTTAGCCCACAACAATTTGCACATGTTCTTAGAGGCAAAAAATACAAGGTTTCCCATTTGTTTAACCCACACACCTTGCACATGTTCTTAGAGGCAAAATACATGGTTTCCCATTTGTTTAACCAACAACACCTTGCACATTTGCTCGGAGGCAAGAAAATACAAGGTCACCCATTTGATTAAACCCATATACAAGGTCCCCATTTGTTTAACCCACAACACCTTGCACATTTTGTTGGAGGTAAAAATACAATTATTCAATCCACAATACCTAGTACCTTTGCACAGTGAATAATATAATTATTGAAAAATTTCGAACGATCTTGATCAGCAACAATAAAGAATAGGTTTTATTGGGTATCCGCACTAATAATCACTTTCCGATTGGCCTGGAGGAAAAAGTACAAGGTCTCCCATTTGTTTAACCCATAACACCTTGCATATTTCTGAACAGGCGGCAGCAGCGGCGATATGTTTTTATAATATAGAGAGACTAATGTTTACTATTGGCAAACGAGTTTCTTTTTGGTTTTCAATACTTTACTCATTTTTAAATTTCGTAAGCACGGAGTCGTCAGAGTAGATTCAATAATATCTGTGATGTGTGATTGATAGGATTTTCCTGAAGACGATGATTCAGTCAATCCTTTTTTTCTTTTCGAACTCGGTAAGTTAGGAGTCATCAGATCAGAATTAGAAGTATCTGGGCTATCTGATTGATTGGATTTTTCCCAGGTTTCAAGGGAATCGAAAATAAGAGTCAGGATGAGGTACATCATTGCTTGAAGCCATTCTTTAATCTCGAGCACACACCGTTTTTCTAACAAATATTAAACATTTTCTTCTTTTATTCACCTTTTATTCATTAAGCATTGTATTTTTTGTTTTAGGTTTCAAGCGCATGATGACAGAAGACAGAAGAAGAAAAGTTAGAAAATGTCAAGCAGGCTGGGCTTGATATCAAGATTGGATTTTAATTCATTGTCATGGTTATGCAATAAGGTTTCAACTGGAGCAATATAAAGAAAAATTCAAGAAAAGAATTATGTGTAACTCGTGTATATGATGGATGTAAAACGTGTGTATTTGCATGTAATGTATGTATAATATGTTTATAATGAGTGTGTATAATGATTGTGTATAACGAGTGTGTGGTGTTTGCATCGATTCAAGCTTCTCGGTAACACAATTGAGCAAGCCCATGGCTGTTCATGCGCTGCTTGTCTTCTGCTGTAAAGTCTGAAATAGCATAAATGGTATAAAGGCTTTTACTACAGTATGATAATAGTATTATGCACACATTTTAAAAACAATCCTTGTATCACCAATACAATACTAATATACAAGTGTTAATAAGCTTTTAAGATACTGTAGGAAAAAGTCTTTATTTAAAACTCAAGGCATTTCAAACTCTCACAGAGCTGGGCATGTTTCCATTTTTCCAAGCTACTCGTTGAGCCTATTGCTTTGCTTTGTTTTGGAATATGTGATATCATTACTCATCGAGTATCTTGGACAGATGAAAACTTGCTCTGAGCTGTGAGAGTCGCAAAGCCATCACTTCAGAATGAAGGCTTTTACTCGCATTATCAGGAAAACTTATTGCACTTTTATAATCGTATTGCATAAAAAATACAAATTTTGGTTTTATTTTTGATGTTTGTGTGCAATGAACCTTCATGATGCTGTAGGTAAAAGCCTCTTTTTGAATCCTAAACTTGAATAATATTTATTAATATTTTATGAGTGCAGGTCAAATAATCTTCTTTACAAACTACTACTCGTTGAGCCATTGGATCATTTAGTTTTAAAATATGTAGTATCATGACTCAACGAGTTGACCAGCACACGTTACATAATAATAATTATTATTCAAGTTTCAGATTGGGACAGAGCTTTTTATCCATAGAATCATGAAGGTATAATGCACTTTTTTAACTTTAATTTATAACAAAATAAAAATACTTATGGGTAGCTTAATATTATATACTTTCATGATACTCTTGGTAAAAGCTTCTATTCCCAATGTGAAACATGAATAATATTGATGACTATGTTACGTGTGCAGTCGACTCGTTAAATCATGAAACTGCATTTTTAAAAACTAAATAAACACAGTGCTCAACGAATAGATTGGAAAAAATTAAACATGACCAACATACGTTACGTAGTAATAATTATTATTCAAGTTTTACATTGGGATAGCGCTATTTATACATAAAATCATGAAAGTATATAATATAAAGCTACCCATAAATATTTTGATTTTGTTATAAATTGAAGATAGAAATGTGCATTATACTTTCATGATTTTATGGATAAATAGCAATTTATAAAAGAATGTATAGCTAATTGATGAGAATCTAATAGTTATCATGGAACAGAATTTTGGTTCGAATTAAAATGTTGTGTAGCCGAATTTTTTCTATAATCTAGCTACAAAGTTAATGTAACATTAAACTCCAGAAGAAAATTTGCAGCATTATTGTAGTAATAGGTTAACCATTGGCTAAGAATTGTTTCATGGTTAATGGGTACACAATATTCACACAATGCACCTTTGACGATTATTTCGATATTTTAATGAATTATTTATAAGTTATTCAACATGTGATATTTGTTCGAGTCTCGCATTTAATATTTGAACCGACGCGCCTAAATTGTCGGACTCATCTTATGTTACATGCGCGCGCGTCACAGAGAGGACAATCTTTGCCTTCGCAAACGAGCGAGCGCGGATTTTGTGCTGGACCGTGCTGCACTAAGCACCTCAACGCGACGATAAATACATTTTCAATACGCGATCATAAATCTAATCTTTTCCTAGTGATAATTAAAATAAAGCATAATTGCATTAAGATTTATCATTTATAGTTTAATAAAGTGCATTATAGTTATTGAACAACAGTGCCTCAAATTTATTGTGTGTGTGTGACCACCCCCTCAAATCTAATTAGCGATAAACACAACACTCTATTGTTGCTCCGGCTCAGCTAAAAGGCGAGTCGTCAACATTTTTGGTAGCAGAGCGTGGTTGTTGGTGAATTATCGTGAATTTATTTAAACAAAAAGTGAACGTTCTAAGTGGTCGCCGCGCCAAGAAAAGGTCAAGGTCAAATCGTACTACGCACTAAATAAGAGGAAAGAAAAATTGGTTCAAGAAGCTTCTCGAGACTCGCAGTACAGATCAGGTACACGGTCAAAAGATAAGCGGAGCTTGGATCCTTATCGCTGTAAGCCGCATTCTTCGCGCCGCTTGTTACTCGCTGCTACAGCGAGACGAGTATCTGCCCAAAATTCGCACTCGAAGCTGAGTCGATAACATCACTGCTTAATCATGCCGACAGTCAAGGAAGTCGTCGCGATGCAAGTGGAACTTGCAAAGAACATCACCAATTTCCTGGTGAACTCAATTAACAAGTTAGGTCCAGACAAACGCACACTCGTTCACTTCGAAGCTCGAGAAACGCTACTCGAAAAGTACTGGGACTCATTTTGTAGTCATCACAATGTGATTGTACCCCACCTTGCTGAAATCGCGGAATTGCCTTACGTAACGGAGGGCACATACGCCAAGGTGGAAGAAGAATATTTAACCCCTCGAGCAGTGATTCGAGAGAAAATTAATGAGTTAACAGTTACTCCGAGACTCAATCGGGCACGCCGACCGTAAGCGTCGCGTCGCCTAGTCAACCGAGCTTACTACCATCGCTTCCGAAGATTCAATTGCCGACCTTCTTCGGCAAACAAGAAAATTGGGAATCTTTCAAGCATAGATTCACAGCGTTGATAATAAGTCAACAATCGATGTCTCCAGTAACAAAGCTGCAACACTTGCTTAGCTCACTGCAGGGGGACGCAGAGCATCGCGTAAAAGGACTGCCCATCATCGATTCGAACTTCAACGTGGCTTGGGATCGACTAGTCCGGAGGTATGACAATTTGAACATACGCTTGTCAACTCACCTCGAGGCATTGATTACGCTGCCAAGCGTCCGTAATCGCAACGCCCGTGACTTGGCTTCGCTCATAGATAAAGCCGAGGAGTCGGTGCAAGCTCTTCGCGACTTGCAGTGCTAAGAGGGAAGAAAAGAGTCACTTCATAGTACACTGCCTACTACGAAAATTGGACGTTTCAACCAAAGAGGCTTGGAATGTATTGCGCGAAGGAAAGAATGACTTCCCCTCCTACAAGGACCTGCTGTGCTTTCTGGAACGAAGACTTCAGACACTCGAGCAGACTCAATCATCGTCGTTGCAGAGCGACATACGTAAACCCACCAAGTCCGGTACGGTCAGCGCAAACACTGCAAGCACGTCACCGAACAAGACACCGAGGAAGTGCCCCCACTGTAATGGCGATCACGCTCTTTATGCGTGCCCTCAATTTGATTCGCTATCTGTATCTGAGCGATACAATTGCATTTCCAAGCTCGGCCTGTGCCGAAACTGCTTTGCCCGTTCTCATCGAGTGGCGGATTGCACCTCAAAATTTTCTTGCAAACAGTGCCGTCAAAAGCATCACACGAAGCTACATAGAAGCGACGCCCGAAGCCAATCCAACCATTCGGAGAACAGGAGCAATGGCCAAGATGGATCATCGACTACAGAAGAAAATGAAACTGTCTCGGTGCATACTGCTCAGGCTGGAAGGACCGTCTTGATGGCAACTGCTGAGGTCAAGATCATCTCAGACTCTGGCCAAAGCCGAAGCGTGCGAGCCCTCATCGATCCTGCTGCTGAAGCCTCTTTCGTAACTGAACGACTTGTTAATTATTTATCTCTGCGTAGGTCTCGAATCTCAACAAATGTCATCGGAGTCGGCGCTCAAGCTCAAACAACGGCTCGATCCAGTGTGCAGTTCACAGTTGGCTCTCTCGTCGAAAGCTCCTGCAGCATTCGCGTCCCGGCGCTCGTTGTAAATGAGATCACCGACAAATTACCAGGACGTCAAGTCATGTCAGGAAATTACCCACATCTTGACGGTCTAAAATTGACAGACCCGCACTATGGCAAGCCCGCAAAGTGGATCTGCTGCTAGGAGCAGACAAGTTTCCGGAAATCATACGGCCAGGCCTGCAACGCGGCCCTGACGGAACTCCTGCGGCGCAGCAGTCGATCTTCGGGTGGCTGTTGACCGGCCCAGCCGGGCTCACTGACGAAAATGCACCGACAGCGGTGACGGCCTTCCACATACGCACCGAGCCATCTATCAGTCAAGCGCTCCAAAAATTCTGGGAGATTGAGGAGATACCCGCAACAAGATTCCTCACCCCCGAAGAGCAGTTCTGTGAAAAGCTCTACCTCGATACCGTCTGTCACCGCGAAGACGGAAGGTTTGTTGTTCGACTGCCGTTGTGCTCCCCCGAACCCATTGCCGCCACCCGCGAGATTGCCGCTGCCAGTCTCATACGCTCAGAAAGACGGCGATCTCGTAATACTGAACTAAACAGTGCAATATAAAGTTCATGGAAGAATACAAGGCCATGGGACATATGCGCCTCGCCACCAATCAAGAGATTCACGACGCGCAGTATTACATGCCTCATCACGGCGTCTTGAAGCCGGACTCGAAGAAACTGCGAGTAGTTTTCAACGCTTCGCAAAAGGGCAGCAACGGCAAATCGTTGAACGACTATTTACTCCCGGGACCAAAACTTCAAGGCGACACAACTCTCATTCTTACCAGATTGAGGTTCTTCAAATTTGCCTTTACGGCAGATATCGTAAAGATGTTTCATCAATTTGACGTCCACGAATCAGACCTCCGCTATCAACACATTTTATGGAGATCGGACCCTGCACAGCCAATGCAAGACTTTTGCTTAACCACAGTCACATACGGCACAGCTGCCGCACCGTTTCTGGCGAATCGTACGATGCTGCAACTAGCTCACGAAGGCGAATCCACGCACCCCGAAGCTGCCCAGATAATTCGACAGCAAACATACGTCGACGACGCGTTTGCCGGCGCCGACTCGATTGAAAATGCACTAATAGTAAAGGGACAACTCATCAATCTACTCAAGTCTGCACAGCTTGAGCTCGGTAAATGGTCAGCGAATTCAATGGATCTACTGAATAACAACGACGATTCGAAGGAACGAGCTATCACAACACATACGGACGACTCCGTTTCTACACTTGGCGTTTGGTGGCAGCCTCGCTCCGACTATTTTCACTTCGTTGCCAATCTCACTGCATCAAGAGAAAATTACACAAAGCGCAGCGTACTCTCTGAGACTGCGAAGTTGTTTGATCCGCTGGGCTGGCTTACCCCTGTTATCATCGTGGCAAAGATCCTACTCCGGGATATATGGCTGCACGGTACAGATTGGGACGCTGCACTGCCGGAAGAGCTTTCGGATCGTTGGATTGCCTTTCGCAATGCGCTGCCCTTGATCAACTTAATCGAAGTACCACGATGGACGAACCTTCAAGAGAAAACTCAGTGGCAACTGCATGGCTTCGCAGATTCCTCAGAGAGAGCTTACGGGGCTGTGGTGTATGCAGTTGTCCCCGGCACCTCGGCGATAATTTTGACCGCCAAATCAAAAGTAGCACCGAAAAAGGAGGAAACACTTCCACGACTGGAACTGTGCGGAGCCGTGCTTTTAGCCCGTCTGGTCAAGCACCTGCTCGACGGGTTGCCTCACCTGCCGCACACTGTAACACTTTGGAGCGACTCACAAGTGACGCTTGCGTGGCTGCGTGGCCACCCATCCAGATGGCCCACCTTTGTAGCCAATCGCGTGAGTCAAATTCACTCTCTCGTACCGCAAGCTCGTTGGATGCACGTTGCCTCGGAGGACAATCCAGCGGATATAGCCTCCCGTGGAGTAAGTCCGCCCGAGCTTGCAGAAGCAAATTTGTGGTGGCATGGACCCAGTTGGTTGCCGTATGGGGAAAAGTGGCCAACTCCGAGCTTTCAAGCTCCACACGGTGAGCAGACCCTCCGAGCTCACGCGGTTTCCGCACGCGCACAGCACACGCAGGACGACGAAGAGTTTATCACAATCTTGTCGAAATACTCAGACTACAACAGATTGCGACGCATCATAGCTTGGATGTACAGATGGCGTTTCAACGCAAGATTGAATAAGAAAAATCGCACTAAAGGACTTGCAACAGTCGAAGAATTGGACGCTGCCGAGATCGCAATTTTCCACGTGATGCAGGAGGATAAATTTGGGGCAGAGCTTGAGGCCTTGCGCAATAAAAAAGTGCTTCCAAAAAAAAGCTCTCTCCGACGACTCGTGCCATTCATTGACGACTCCGGGCTGCTCAGAGTCAAGGGTCGCCTACAAAACGCAATACTCGAGTACAGCGAAAAGCATCCCGTCATCTTGCCAGGTAGTTCTCCATTGATTCGCTGCTACGTCAGGAACGTACATCAGCTCACGCTGCACGGAGGTATTCAATTAATGCGCAGTCACCTCGGACAGTCGGTCTGGATTACCAACGGACTCCGAGTAATTAGAGGAGTATACCAACAATGCATTACTTGCGTCAGACACCAAGCCCGTCCAGAAAACCAACAAATGGCGCCTCTTCCCGACTGTTGCGTAAAACCAGCAAGGCTATTTGAAATAGCAGGTGTCGACTTTGCCGGCCCCTTCTCTATATGAGCTTCCAAAGTTCGAGGTAGCAATATACACATAAAGGCCTATGTATGCATCTTTGTTTGCATGTTGACAAAGGCTGTGCACATCGAGGTGGTCACAGGACTCACTACTGACGACTTTTTGGCCGCTTATGCACGTTTCACGGGACGAAAAGGAGCGTGCAGGATCATATATAGTGATAACGCTACGACATTCAAGGCGGCCTCGAAAGAGCTCGCTAACTCACTTCGCAAAACTCTACAGATGCCAGGAGGAATCATCAACAAAGTGGCCACCCAAGGGACTAAGTGGAAATTCATACCCCCTCGTGCACCTCATCACGGCGGAGTGTGGGAGTCCGCCGTGCGGAGCTTCAAGTTTCATTTCAAAAGAGTGGTGGGTAAAAGCCACCTGACTTATGAAGAAATGGCCACTCTGGCGGTGAAAATTGAAGCGTGTCTCAACTCGCGGCCCATGTGCTCCCTCAGCTCCTCAGCCACTGACTACTCAGCGCTTACTCGAGGACACATCCTTGTCGGCACGCCACTTCTTTCCATACCCGAGCCCACGGAAGCAAAGCCGAACTTGGTGAACGTTTACCGTCGATGGCAGCTAATCACGAACATGCGTAATGCTTTCTGGAATCGATGGAGAAAAGAAGTTCTCAACCAGTATAGACAGCTTAATAAATGGCAAAATGTAGCGCCGAATCTTCAGGTCAATGATATAGTGCTTGTCGCCGATGATTTAAGCCCACCTGCCACCTGGCCGCTTGCCCGCATCTCAAAGGTACACCCTGGCAAAGACGGCCTGGTCAGGTAGTGACCGTGTCAACTGCTCGAGGAGACTACGTCCGGTCAATCACCAAAGTGATAAAGCTCCTCTTGAAGCCAAAGGACGAAGAAGAAGATGACTCCAGTGCAGCACTAGACGACCAGAAGCAGAGTGACCTGATTTAACAAGAGTCTCAACTACCACTATCAGATATATTACCTATTTGATTATAGTTTTACGTACCAAATTTATAATCTTTACTTATACACTATGTCATACTTGTACTCATTATGTACCTTTTGTATTTGTTATAATCTGTACTATGATTTCGGTATTATTTTGTTGCTGCTGGCGACAGCAAGGCGGGGGCTATGTTCGAGTCTCGCATTAAATATTTGAACCGACGCGCCTAAATTGCCGGACTCATCTTATGTTACATGCGCGCGCGTCACAGAGAGGACAATCTTTGTCTTCGCAAACGAGCGAGCGCGAATTTTGTGCTGGACCGTGCTGCACTAAGCACCTCAACGCGACGATAAATACATTTTCAATACGCGATCATAAATCTAATCTTTTCCTAGTGATAATTAAAATAAAGCATAATTGCATTAAGATTTATCATTTATAGTTTAATAAAGTGCATTATAGTTATTGAACAACAGTGCCTCAAATTTATTGTGTGTGTGTGACCACCCCCTCAAATCTAATTAGCGATAAACACAACACTCTATTGTTGCTCCGGCTCAGCTAAAAGGCGAGTCGTCAACAATATTAACTATGCCCGATCGCGCATTGCGTTCTAATGTTCTCATTAAAAAATAATTAATCATTATTTATTATAGCAAAAAAAATCACGATTGTCACAATTTTTTTTTCAATTTATGATTAATGCTACTCTACATTGCGTGCATAATTTGATAGCTACTTACGAGCACACTTTTGCCGCTGCTTTTAAGGTAGGTCGGTGGTCAATCATGTAAAATACCACGTCCAGAATGTCGATGTTCATGAGAGGATTTTCTTCACTTAATACAAACATTTTTTCACTTACAATTTAACGTTTGTGCGTTACGGCGTATGCTTGCGGCGATATATTGTATGCGTGGATATCGTTTATGCAGCGCGATGTTGTTTGACAAACGAAGATCTGAGATCGAAGATCGTCTATTTTCACGTCGTTCGACGATCGTTAAGTGCATATGTTCACTTGTTGCATACATAATGGTTGAAAGTGTCTAAGTTGCTGTAAACCTCGAAGTGCATCGGTAAGTCAAAATAAAAAATTTCAAATTTTGAAAGAAAGAAAAACACGACCGAAATTTTTATCTGACGCTTTAAATTGTGTTTATTATCGGAATCGTATTAATTATAAAATTATTGTATAATTTAGAAATGTGCATTATACTTTCATGATTTTATGGATAAATAGCTCTATCCCAATCTGAAACTTGAATAATAATTATTACTATGTAACGTGTGCTGGTCAACTCGTTGAGTCATGATACTACATATTTTAAAACTAAATGATCCAATGGCTCAACGAGTAGTAGTTTGTAAAGAAGATTATTTGACCTGCACTCATAAAATATGAATAAATATTATTCAAGTTTAGGATTTAAAAAGAGGCTTTTATCTACAGCATCATGAAGGTTCATTGCACACAAACATCAAAAATAAAACCAAAATTTGTATTTTTTATGCAATACTATTATAAAAGTGCAATAAGTTTTCCTGATAATGCGAGTAAAAGCCTTCATTCTGAAGTGATGGCTTTGCGACTCTCACAGCTCAGAGCATGTTTTCATCTGTCCAAGATACTCGATGAGTAATGATATCACATATTCCAAAACAAAGCAAAGCAATAGGCTCAACGAGTAGCTTGGAAAAATGGAAACATGCCCAGCTCTGTGAGAGTTTGAAATGCCTTGAGTTTTAAATAAAAGACTTTTTCCTACAGTATCTTAAAAGCTTATTAACACTTTTATATTAGTATTGTATTGGTGATACAATTTTTGATTGTTTTTTAAAATGTTGTGCAATAAACTATTATCATACTGTGAGTAAAAGCCTTTATACCATTTTATGCTATTTCAGACTTTTACAGCAGAAGACAAGCAGCGCATGAACAGCCATGGGCTTGCTCAATTGTGTTACCGAGAAGCTTGAATCGATGCAAACACCACACACTCGTTATACACAATCATTATACACACTCATTATAAACATATTATACATACATTACATGCATAATACACACGTTTTACATCCATCATATACACGAGTTACACACATAATTCTTTTCTTGAATTTTTCTTTATATTGCTCCAGTTGAAACCTTATTGCCATAACCATGACAATGAATTAAAATCCAATCTTGATATCAAGCCCAGCCTGCTTGACATTTTCTAACTTTTTCTCTCTTCTGTCTTCTGTCATCATGCGCTTGAAACCTAAAACAAAAATACAATGCTTAATGAAGTAAAAGGTGAATAAAAGAAGAAAATGTTTAATATTCGTTAGAAAAACGGTGTGTGCTCGAGATTAAAGAATGGCTTCAAGCAATGATGTACCTCATCCTGACTCTTATTTTCGATTCCCTTGAACCCTGCTAGCATTAAAAAATTAAGATTATGAAATAATCATTTTTTTGATCGTTATCATCATTATTATAATCAATGTTTAAATCTCACCTTAAAAATTTGATACCTTGAGTTGACAGAAATACTAACCAAGTTTTTAAGCAGAAGAAGAAGCAGACCAACATGTTTGTTTACATCACATATGTGATGATGCTTGCGACTACGTTACGTGCGGGGTGCATCGTGCAATCGAAATTTTGATTAATCGATTATAACGATCCAAAATCTGAGCATGATTGCTCGCTGGTGTACAAAGTTTACTGCTATAGCATACAAGTATATCACTTAATTACCTGTCTTATCATCCTCATTAGGAAGGACACTACAAATTGGTGACGATGTGAAACTTGATTTAACAATAAACCCAACCGGAAAAGGATAAAAAGTACAGGTACGAAATTAATGTTATACTAGGCGCGATCAAGCCACGAATCACTGACATAACGTATATGAAAAGTAAGACGAGCACATGGATAGCTCTGTGTTTAGAGAAGCTCAAAATTAAAAGCTAAATGATTAGCAAGCAGACTGAACTGAGCACGACTCGAGTTGCAATCGGTGCTTAAGAAATGCATTAAATTGCAACCATCATGGATACAAAAGAGTTTGAGATGGGTTCAAAAGAGAAAAGTAGCCAAATAACGCCATAGGTAAACTGCCTTGTCGGCAGTAGGTACCACAAATCACAGGTAGTTCAGTAATTGAACAGTACCTAAATAAATAAATCAATAAATAAAATAAAAGAGAAAGAAAATGTCGTAAAATTTAGGGTCATACAATGAACGGATTTAAAAAAAGAATAAAATAAAACAAAATTCCTTTCCCTGAAACCTTTTGACTGTGATGGAGACATTACATCGGTTGGACTGCGTTGGGAGAAACTGAAACGAGCATTCGAAATGTATCTCATCGCAGCAAACATTACAACACCTGAAAGAAAAAGAGCAACGCTACTGCATATAGGTGGCTTATCTCTACAAGAAGTTTTTTATAATACACCTGGTGCGCAGGGGGATGGAACAGAACTCTACAATACAGCTCTCACGAAGTTGGACGAATATTTCTCGCCCAAACAAAGTAAAGTGTTCGAAAGACATTTATTCAGATGGTTAAGACAAGAAGCAGAACGAGAAATTCGAAAAATTCATCGTGCGACTGCGACACCAAGCAGCTAAATGTAAATTCAACAGTGTAAATGATAACCTCATCGATCAAATCATAGAAAAATGTTTGTCAAATGAATTGAGAAAGAAAATCTTGACGTTAGGAGATCTAGCGACGCTGGAAAAAATGATTGCAGAAGCCAATGCATTGGAAGCGGTGCAAAGGCAACTTGAAAATTAGAACCCGAATAAACCATCTTAAACATCATTCCTGGTCAATAGAATAGAAACAAAAGGGAAAAGAACAAGTTCACGGGCCTGTACTCGTTGTGGAAGTTTTAAACATCAGAGTGATTATGAATTATGTAGTGCTAAAAATCAAAAGTGTTTGAAATGTGGATTTGTGGGATATTTCAGATTATAGTGTCGCACAAAGGCAAATAAAAAGAAATCTGAAACATCACTACATAATGTCGATCAGAAAAAAGCATACAAATCTCAAGATCATGAAGAGATTGATTATATATTAGGGTGTCCGTTATTTCACAAACGTAAAAAAATCCTTGCTCCAGAAGTTTAGATCATTTCTTTGTGATATAAAAACATGATTTGTACGGTTTATAACCCATACGCACAGCTAAAAACCGTGCCTATAAATTAAAGTCGATATTAACATTTAACCCTGTAACCGGGAATGACTCGAATATGAGCTGGCTAGCTCGAGCAAAATGAATATCCGAATTACATAAATAAATGCTCGTCGAGTTATCGTCTCGGCGAGCTGTGTTCGTCCAGTGGTCGATCCCGTGTGTCGTGGCTCGACAAGTTCCTTGCTCGCCGAGTAGCTGAAATTGTTAATGCGAGGGGTCGTTGCGTAGCAAATAAATAATGACTCGCGTTGTTTAAGTTAAAAAGAAAATAAGATAAGTATTTATTCACAAAAGTTAAATTTAATAAGTTACACGAAATGTGGGGGCCACTCGCTCGCAATTTACAATATATAGTGTGTGTGTGTGTGTGTGTGTGTTCGCTTACTCGTCGGTGTCTCGCTGATTGCAGCAAGGACGCGTGCACAAGTCCAAGTTGCGGGAGATCGATTCGGGGTCGTCTACGGGACGAGTGTCTATCTGCCAGGTGAGGGCCTTCCAGTAAAGGGTCGTCGGATCTCGTTCGTAATCGCAAGGCACTCACTGGGTATTGCTTATCGAATCCACACAACACAGCAGGTCAAAATAAGACGGAAGGTCGTTGCGACTGTTCGCGCGCGTAAAAGGACAAGAAGTGTCGCGTCTCTCTCGCATCGATTATCGGCTCTCGATCGGCCGCGTGCTCGTTGCTGTCGTCTGCTCGTCGTGCCTCTTGCACGGCGAGTCTCGCGCTGCGACTTTTCGTCATTTTAGCGCTCGCGGCTTAACGCCGAGTTTACTCTCGCTTTAGAACCCATTAACTCTCAGGATGTAGGAATTTAAAGTGGGATTTTTTCCATGTTTTGAGCTTTAGAAAAACTTTGCAATTACAAAATTGATGTAGAAATTAATGCTCTTTCTAAATCCGGGCTCAGATTTGAGATCTAATGTGTAATTCAAAAGTGATGATCGTTTAAACATGAAAAAACGAAAAAATCTGTGCAAAACATGGAAAATGTATACGTTTTTTTATGTTCAAACGAACATAACTTTCGAACTACGCATTGAATCTTAAATCTGAGCATAGATTTAGAAAGGGCATCAAATTTTACTATTAAAAAATTTGATATTTTTTTGGATCGTATAGATCTTATGGTGAAAAGCTTTGAACTGATCTAAAAATTTAAGGTATCAGAGTCAAGTTTCCTAGCGCGAAGCCCGCACGTGATTATGAGGTAAAATTGCTCAATTTCTAACTCACTGTAACAGAACCAAAATGCACCTACAAAAAAAAGTAACAGATCATTTCGATGAGAAATAACTTCAGCTTTCTGATGGTTAGGTCATATTTTTGGAAATTTTCCACCTTCCTCGGAAAAAATCGCCGGAAAACCTTTAAAGTCCAATATCTCAAAAACGGTATTTTTAAGATTTTTTTTATAGTTTTAATCGAAAGCTGGGGAAATTTCCTATCCACATGCATGTTTTCAGAGTGTGAAAATGATTATTACTTATTAAAATACAGCGATGAACGCGTGAAAACGTAAGATTCTGGGCTGTGCGGGACACTGTGATCCGATGTAACTGTCCTGCATTGCTTTAAAGTGGGATTTTTACAATGTTTCGGGTTTTCGAAAAACTTTCCAAATACATATTTTGGCGTAAAATTTAATGTCCTTTCTCAATCCGGGCTCAGATTTAAGATCCAATAAGTAGTTCAAAAGTTATGTTCGTTTGAACATGAAAAAACGTATAAATTTTCCATGTTTTGCACAGATTTTTTCGTTTTTTCATGTTTAAACGATCATAACTTTTGAAATACACACTGGATCTCAAATCTGAGCCCGGATTTAGAAAGGGCATTAAATTCTACATCAAATTATGAAATCGCAAAGCTTCTCTAAAGCTCAAAGCATGGAAAAAATTCCATTTTAAATTCTTACATCCTGAGAGTTAATGGGTTAAATGTTAATATCGACTTCAATTTATAGGCACGGTTTTAAGCTGTGCCCATTGGTTATAAACCATACAAATCATGTTTTTATATCACAAAGAAGTGATCTAAACTTCTGGAGCAAGGATTTTTAATGTTTGGGAAATAACGGACACCCTATTATATATTTAACATGAACGATGACGATGAAGTAATTACCTGCAACATCGGAAAGGTAGACTCGGAAATGATCATAGATTCAGGTTGCAAGTCTAATATTGTGAGTGCCACTACTTGGAAAAATTTAAAGCAGAACAAGGTCAAGATACTTAGTCAAACAAAGACGCCAGACAAAATATTTATGGCATATGCAGGCCAGCAAGCATTGACAATACTCGGGTCGTTTGAAGCATATGAAGAAGCAAATAAAAGAATAAAAAAAGCAATATTTTATGTAGATAAAAACGGGCTAAGGAATTTATTAGGTAAATTGACAGCTAAAGACATGGGAGTACTCCAAGTCAGATCAAACGTAACCTCTAAAATTTTAAATTCAAAATCTGAAAATATCATCAAGCAAGTAAATGAGATAAATGAGAAAATATTTCCTAAAATAAAAGACGTCAAATTGATTATACCAAATAATTCAACAATCAGGCCAGTAAATCAGTCCTATAGAAGAATACCTATTCCATTGGAGAACAAGGTAAATGAAAAGATAGTAGAACTAAAGGAAAAAGACATAATAAAAGCTATTGACAAACCATCTGATTGGGTTTCACCAATGGTAATGGTACAAAAAAGCAACGGTGAAGTGAGAATATGTATTGATATGAGACGTGCGAATGAAGTAATCATTCGCGAAAACCACCCTTTACCGCCAATGGATCAACTTTTGGCTCAATTTCATAAGGCTAGCGTTTTTTCAAAACTAGATATAAAGAATGCCTTTCACCAAGTAGAATTAAGTGAAGAATGTCGATATATCACAACTTTCATCACAAGCGACGGTCTACACCGGTATAAAAAGATTAATGTTTGGTATATCCTGTGACCAGAATGCTTTCAACAAATTCTCGAGCGTATCTTGCTACCTTGTGAAGGAGTGGCAAATTTCATAGATTACATTATTATATTTGGAGCCAACAAGACAGAACATAATCAGCAATTAATAAAATTGTTGGACGTCCTGAAAGGAAAAAAACCGCTGTCAATGTATTGGCAAGTAGCTTCCTCATACTTTTTTTTTAACTTGAAAATAATTTGGAAATATTAATATCATCATTTCTAATTTGTTAACATAACAGTTTCAATAATAAATTATTTCTGTTTGTGGTTTCAATTGCCAACGTTCTTCTATTCTTGGATATATAATTTTTATCGAATTTTTTCACAATGACCTCACAATTTAGGTAGTTCCCTCAAAAACAAAAATAATTTGGAAATATTAATATCATCTTTTCTAATTTGTTCACAAAACAGTTTCAATCATGAATTATTTCTCAACCAAACAATACGAAAAAGAAAGAAAAAAATTTTCCCAAAAAAAAATTGTTTAAATATCGAAAAAAAATTTTTTTTCTTTGTTTACTACTAAATCTAATTTTCTGGCTTCATCCTTAATCCATCCATAAACAATGTTTTGACACATCATACATTTTGAGCACGAAACAAGACACAACTAAGAAAAAAGAAAAAATCATAAAAACCAAATTTCATTTTCAAGACGTAACTTTCCAAACTCGCGGTGAATATTTACACTTTTTATCTTAAATCAAAGGTTAAAAGCTCTTCCTAAAAAAAGTATTACTTTTATTAAAAAAAGACAGTTTGTTTCAGAACAATAAAACAAAACCAAAAAAAACATGAAAAAAAAATTGTTTTTTCTCGAAAATCCCTCATAACTTATCAAATACTTAATGCAGAACTAAAAATCATGTTTTGGATTCTTCCTTACATCAAAGCAAATAAAATGAGATATCTACAGTAACGATACGAACTACCGTCATCGAGATATCACTGCACACATCCCAACACACACAAACACACACAAGAAGATGGCAGGTCCAGTGGGACCAGTCGACGAAGGGCAGATGGACGCACCGACTGATCCCGGACATCAATGAATGGGTAGAACGGCGTCACGGCGAGATGACTTACCATCTCACGCAGCTATTGACCGGGAACGGCTACTTCAGACACCATAGCCAGCGCTACGACAACAACACCAGCGCACGGTGCCCGGTCTGCCCCGTTGAAACTGAAAACGTGGAGCACGTGTTTTCCCACTGCTCGTGTTTTGAGTGCGAAAGAGAAGGGCTGCAGACACAACTCTGTGAGCAGATTGAACCGGAAAACATCGTCCGGCTCATGTGGGGAGACCTAGCAAATTGGAACGCAGCGTCCGATTTTGTGAAGACAATGGTAATAAGACTAAGACAAGAGGCAGGTGTACTACAAGACCAAAGAAGATAAACATCAAACAAAAGGAAAGCAGTTGAAAGGCGGCTAGGGTTCACACTGAAGTAATTTCTAGTGACGGATTCCGGTGTGGACTTTCGGCTGTCACGCTGACCCCTCTGGTCCTCCAACGTTGCCGTCCATTAATTTACTCTAAATCTCGATTTGTAAATCTATGTTCAAATCATTACGTGAAATAAAAGAATATTAGAAAAAAAAACACACACACACACACGCGCACACAGCCTAGCTCCCCTCTTCAGGTGCGCAGTGCAGTAGCGACTCTGTTTCTGCGAGTGCCTAGCGGGCCCGCCCTACAGCTGCTGCGTCAGGCAGGACAGCTCATCCCAGCTATCACCTTGGAAGAACTCAGAGAAGCTCAGTCGAGGATCAAGGAGCGTTCTGCGCCAGGTCCAAATGGCGTACCCAACTCGGCGCTCAGGATCGCTATTACCGCACGTCCCAACGTCTTCTTGCGGGTGTACACGACATGCCTGGAGACCGGTGTTTTTCCATCTAGCTGGAAGCGCCAGAGGCTCGTCCTGCTTCCAAAGCCAGGTAAATCCCCCGACGAGCCGTCCTCGTATCGTCCGCTGTGTATGCTGGACACGGCGGGCAAGATTCTTGAGAGAATCATATGCGACCGGCTGAAAGCTTTCACAGAGAGACCCGGAGGCCTCTCAGAGCGACAGTATGGCTTCCGGAAAGGGCGATCAACGATAGATGCCATCGAAGACGTCATTTCCACCGCCCGGAATGCAGTAGCGGGCAGGAGGTGGTTCCGTGGCACCAAGAAGTACTGCGCCGTGGTGACTCTCGACGTGGGGTACGCTTTCAATTCGGCCCGGTGGGACCACATCCTCGCCGCTTTGCGCCGTTTGCTCGTGCCCGATTACTTGCTGAGAATAATTGCCAGCTATTTATCAGCAAGAGTGCTCAGCTTTACTACGGATGATGGTCCGGAGTCCTACGAAGTCACTGTAGGTGTCCCACAGGGATCAGTTTTGGGCCCGATCCTGTGGAATGTCATGTATGACGCCATCTTGCGCCTCATCTTCGAGGGCGATGTCTGTATCGTCGGCTTCGTGGATGACATCGCCGTGGTGGCTGTCGCCAAGCACCTATTGCAGATGGAACATGATCTGAACACAATTAAAGAATTGCATAGAATTTGATAAATTTTGTCGTGAATACGATATACATTTGGAGTATACAATTCCGTACTGGCCGCAAATGAATGGCGAGATAAAAAGACAAAATAGAGACATACTCAAAAGACTTAAAGTAAGCCATTTTCAGAAAACTGATTGGAAAGACGATCTGCTAAAATATTTAACTATGTACAACAGCACACCTCACTCTATAACCGGAAAATCGTCCTCCGAGATGTTTTACAACCGATTATTTCGGGACAAATTGTCATCAGCTATCAACATGGAAAACGTCAGTGAAACTATAAATACAGAAATGCACGACAAAGACTTCCTCATGAAAATGAAAGGTAAAGAATATGGTGCCAAAAAAAGACGAGCGAAAGAAAATGACCTACAGATTGGGGAAAAAGTTTATGTTAAGAATATGATAAAACGGAATAAACTGGCAAGTGAATTCAACGAAGTTCCTCACACCGTCATCAACCTGAAAGGAAATGTCCAAGTAACAAATGATGAAACGGCGCAGCAGCATAGAAGAAAAATAGTTCATCTCAAGAGAGTTGAGGGAGAATGGGTTATATGTCCAAATCTAGAAGAAAACGAAGTCAGCTAAATGTTTATTTCAAAACTGCATTTTAAATTATAATTTTTAAGTTATTTTTAAAATAAAACTCTCAGGCTCTTTATATTTAAATGTTCAATACACGCTATTTCAAGGCTTTGTCATTGTTTACAAATTCAATGTATTCTATGTACTACGTTAATATGTTATAATATGTCTTAAAATTAAATTTTTGTAAGAAGAAAAAGATGTAGTACACCGAAAAAAATATCGTAAGCAAGACCTGCGAGTGTACGTAACTCACGGCTACGATTATTTTTCATAAGCTCAGATGCCGTTGTTTCGAAGCGCGAGATTACGAATGGTCGAAGCGAGACGCTGCGTTCGGTGTACGCAAGCAGCGACTACGACTAGTCGTAGCGTCAGATGCAGAACATCGGATCACGAGCGTACGCTCTGCGTAAGCGCGCAGCATGTACCAGATGTCGTAGCCTTAGATGACAAATATCGTATCGAGCGGCTACGCTCTGTGTATGTATATACACGTGCAGAGGTCATATACATGAACAAGCCAATGCGAAATGCTATGCGCACGTTGTGTGTTAGCTCACCTATGTTGTTTTTTCACTTTATGCATGACTAGCTATATAGCGATACCCGCGTTTTCAGTAAAGAAATGTCAGTGAGATATGAGCAGACCAAACACAGACATCTATTTGTCCCCTTCGATAGAGCATTGTGATTTTAACAGCATAAGTGTAAGTAATTTGACTGTCTTGTCACTAATTATCGCAGTCATTAGCAGTATAAATTGTTTTATAATCATTGTTGCCGTTGTCTGTTTTTGATTTAGAAAATGTACAATAATTTCTCAAATGGATTTGTGCCCAGTGCTGGACACGCGAATTATCCGCAAAATCCGCAAATGGTATAATGTCCGGAACCCTCATGTACCACTAAGCAGATCTTATAACAACGAAAATGCGACATTCATGGATATTTCCAATAACTCTTTGAATTACCGCAGCTTACCAGAACATCACATTCACATCCCTCCAACTCGCCCAATGCCTGATCATAACACAGTTCATTCAGCGCCAGACACCATAATCAACGTTTTTAATAAATTAGGTAATATTTTAATATTTTACTATTTTTGTTTTTATGTAGTAACTGATTCATTCGATTCTTTAAATTATTATTACAGGCTACCTGCACGTTCTCATAGACGAGACTAATTTTTATACCGTAAAAGATAATTACGTATACCAAGTTCTATTAAAAAGTTTCAAAGGGTGTGACCTGTTGCTGTCCTACGTTAGAGACACTGCTACACTAGATGAATTAAAAAATGAATCGAAAGATCAATTAGTTGCAGTAAATGATAATGAAGATAATGTTAAAGATGCAGATGATGCAGGTGATTTAGGTGATGCAGATGATGAAAATAAAGAAGAAAACAGCGCGATCACTCGTGTAAATAAGCTTATATTCAACCCTTCCAGCCTGGCAAAAATTCTTATCCAAAAAGAATTTATGAAAAGTGGATTTCAGTATTTATGTATATGAACATTTCTTTATTTAAATTTTGAATAAAAGAACTAACTTGTAATTACGTTTTCAGACTTCAAATCGACAAAGACCGGCTCGAATTTTTGTCGAAAGAAATTAATGTTATATTTCCGAGAGAAAGGTCAATTAGATTATTCTTCTTCCCCTCAATGCAAAGAACCAAAAGGAATTTTGCCCAACCAGCGCAGAGTTCTTCGTCAAAAGTGGTCAAAGTTTTACGGTGAACGTTGCTCATCGTACAAATCTGACTCTGTTATTATAGAAGGTATTTTTTAATTTAATTTTTATAAATAGTAATCTTAAAATACATCTTTAATGAATTAATTTTTTAGATTCTTTGCAACATTTGAAAATGCAGCAAGTAGTTGATGATGAATTCCGTCACAATTGGACGCAACTCGTTGCACAAAGAGAAGTGTTCTACAATGAAAACACCTTAGCCACGATTTTGAAGGAAATCCCTGCCTTACGTACGCAGCAAGGCTGCGAATTGGTAAGATTTCTTTCTTATATATATCGTTTATCATATTTTATCGTTTTTAATTATGAATTTTAATAATAAATTTTTATATCGTTTTAGGTACTCAACGAATACGATAGCAAGAGCAATTTGCCTAGTCTTCAGACCAACCTGAGCGGTTGCTCGCGAAAAATATTTATTGCTGAAAAATGTACAAGAGATCACATTAAGAAATTTCTTGAGAGATACAAAGAAAGGACTGATCCTTGTAAGTATTCAATTTTAAAGTATCTATTCGAGAAGAGCAAATTTCAATTGAATTTGAATTACGCGGTACGATGAGTTTCATAAGTTACTCTGCTCGCGCATACCCGAATCCATCAGACACTCAATGAATACATACATATATATATATATCATGTGTATTTCAGTGTCTGTGAAACATCTGTACGTTGTGTGCGCGTGTATTTTACTCTTTCTGCTCAATTCAATTAATAAGTTTGTGTTGTGGTCTCATTCATGTGTTGATAAATTTTTATTTCTAGTGTCCAATAATTACTTAAGTCTCCTTTTGATATCACAATTGTTGGGTGAATGTTCCGTGGTAATCAAAAGCCAAGGGTGGATTATATTGGAAAGCATCGATAGACGAAGTTTCAAAATCGTTCATTCAACACAGCACATGAGTAAAAATAATTCTCTTTGGTCAAGCGAAAAAGTTTTGTGTACAGTATTTATTTTGTTCATACGTATAGCGGATACGTTATAATAATCGAGATGTATTAATCATATTAGATAAGCTGCATGATGTACATACAAATTTTTCGTGATATTTATTATATCTCTGTTTTAAAACTCGATTAATACCGTTTTTTATCATACAGGTAGATCCTTCTGATACGGAAAATCATAAACTAGATGTTGCTAATAAAGTAAAAGAATTTCAAAGAATCTACACAAAATACAAAAAAACGCCAAAATTTTGTATTATAATTTGTGGAACATCGTTGGCTTTGATAAAAAAAGCATACGTCGCTATAGATGATTTTACATATGATTTTGAAGGCAGTGATTCAGGATCTTTAGCTGTTGAAACTTGCTACAAATTAACTATTGGTCTACAAAAAGATTTTCCGGAAGCTGCGGCTCTTGTTTGGAAGTTTGTGGAATATTTCTTATTCGTAAAACTTGGGTACCATACATGGTTCTGTTAGTACTTTAGTACCTAAAATTGATGTTTGTATTTTGCCAACAGCTTCTAAGACTACTAAGTCTCGAAAAAGAAAAGCGACTTAATTATAATTCTGTTATTAGTTTAACTTAGATCATACCTATATTATATTATAATTATATTTACTAGATTATATTAGCATTGGTCATAACACGACTATAGCTTAAGAAAAGATATCATAATTATTTGTTTTAGTAGTATATATAATTGTTTGTAAATAAAGTATTTCTTAGTTTATTGAAATTACTTATATCGTACGAAATGGATTTTTCATTGAATGAACTAGATGTTAATCAACAAACTTTTTTTGACGAGAGTATAAAATTGACTTTATTTTTGTACAGTCTAGAAAAAATTCCCCGTAATATTATTGATCAAATTATAGGAACGTTTAATAATTGGATAAGCAAAGTGTATGTACCTATTTTAAATAACAACATTAGAGACATCGTTCAGAATAGCACCTACAAAATCGATGATAATTTTGTAGGTTCTTTAAAATCAATGCTTTCAGAAAAATAATTTCCACTTGAAAATTTCTTAACAGAACATCAGAGATTTAAAATTTTAAAGAAAAATAGCTCAGTTAAAGATCATACAGATGTAAAAATTGGTGAACAAAGTTCAATGAATGATTCCACATCAAAAGTAGACACTGAAGAGAAAAGCATTGTACATTTGCCCTTAGATGAGTCATTAAAAATTTTTTTAGAATTGCCAGGGATTTTAGAAGAGGTTATGGCATATATTAAGGTGATGCCGCAGCCAACCTCGCGGTGTATTGTGTACAGTGCTCAGTCGATAATACCGTTCAAAATAATATAAAACTAAAAAAACCTACAGATGGCGCTGTCAGTACAACATGATTAACCAGCGATTTGATGTTTGCAGACTCAAAATCAATAGATGGCGCTATAAGTGTCATCTATTGTCATTTCTTGGTTAAGAATTAAAAACATTATATCAATTTTAATGCCTTGTCATATATTAAAACAATTATTTATAATTATAATAAATTTCATGACGAAACATTTTATACTTCATTAAAAGCACGACGAGGAATGAAAAGTCGATATTAACAAATATCGTACATTTTGAGGTTATGTTCAAATTTGGATTATATTGGATTCTTATAAATTTTTGTTGTGACAAACATGCTTTTTTCCTTTTTCTCGAAAATAAAATCCAATAATCTTTATTCTTTAAAATAAATTCATTAATCCATTAATCATGCATTATTTTCAACCATCGATACTATTTTTTTCATCAATTTTTATGAATTCCTTCATTCTTTTCTGTTTACCAAGATGAGCTTTGTATATTTATAATTTCTTATAGATTTATGCATTATCCGTATTTCATAAATTGTTCATTCGATTAAATTCTGTTTTATTTTATTATAATATATCATAAAATCTCATTTCAACATGCAATTTCTTTTATTACCATTTCTCCAATTATTTTTATATCATGCTTCATTCATATGTACTATTTAAAAGTGAAATGATTCCTGAGATATTAGAAGCTGACAGATTGCTAAAAAAATTTGTTTTTTTAACCGAGAACTTGTATTCAAGATCTGCGATGACCTTTAATGTGCATCAGCTTCTTCACTTAACACAAAGCGTCGTAAATTGGGGACCATTGTGGGCTCATAGTGGTTACGCATTTGAAAATGGTAACGGTCTATTAGTGAAGCAGGTGCAACCTGCCAAAGGAGTGGTTAGTCAAATTTGTAGGATGATAAGTATTCACAAAGGTTATTTCATTTTAGAAAAGTTTGTTCCAGATAGTTTCCAGACTCATACGTTTTAGATTATATAAATTACTTACAAACCAGAGAGTCAATTAAATTTGAAAAAACTGATATTGGTACATATTTTTGGAAGGTTTGCGTCCTAATCGACAATGGTTTGTCGATTTCAATCTATCCAACTCAGCCATTTTTTATAATAAGTTTGTGAACAACAATTGTTTGTTTATGTCGTGTAAAAAAATAAGACTGAAATCTGATAATTCTTTTGTAAAACTGACCGATGGCAGTTACAGGAGAATTCATTTTTTTATTGTTGACCAACCAAAAAATATTGAGCATGCAGCTTGTCAAATGTCGATGTATCTGATATCTTCACAGATCACGACGATTTAACTGAATTTCAAATAAAAAAAGTAGAGAAGTTAAGCGACGAAATATTTTGTATCGATACTAATACTATTGAAAATATGTGTACATATGGAATTTCAAAATAAAGCATATATATGTGCTGTTCCAAATTTGTATTCTTATTAGATAAAAAATTGTAGAAAAATAAAATTTCTAAATACTTACGGTAAATTACTTTCTTGAATGAAAAATAAATCTACCTCCAAATTTACATATTAAAAAATAATTACAGGCATAAATTTTAACAATGACATCCATTGCCGTAAAAATGTTTTTTATGAGAAAAAGCCGAAATTGGGCTATTAAAAAGTAACGATTGTTTTTTTATGCAACATTTCTTCTAGAGAAAAAACGGATTTTAACGATTCCTAAAGCGTAATTTTTTCGACAAAGAGGTTATTTTTCAAGACAAGACGACATTTGAAAAAATAACGTTTTTTATAGGAAAAATTACGTTTTTTCCTACGGAATATACAAATTTTGACATTAAAAAGAACGTATTTTTTTCGACAAATAACGTTTTTTGAATCCTTAAATGTCGTATTTTCCGTAGAAAAAACGTTTTTTGAATCATTAACTTACGTATTTTCAGTTGAAAAAAACATATTTTTTTCTACAAAAAACGTTTTTTGAATCATTAAATGTCGTATTTTCCGTGGAAAAAAACGTAGATTTTGGGGAAAAAAACGTTTTTTTTTGTTCCAATACTAGACACGGTCAAAGACGTCATTAAAAGACGTAATTTTATGACGTCTTTTAAAGACGTTAATAAAATACGTCTTTATTAACAACAGGGTATATTTTGAGTTTTTCCGATTGGAATGAACATGAATAAATCGGAAGGTTTACTGACGCTTGAACAGGCTACGTACAGTTGTCCGTGTGAAAAGCACGGGTTTTCCAAATCAATTTGACAAGCTTGTAACGATTGTCCTTGCGCTTTATTAATGGTCATCGCGAAGGTAAGTCGTATGGGAAACTGCAATCGTCTAAACTCAAAAGGAATATCAGTTGGTATCATAGGAATACGTGGTAGCAGAACATCGGAACCCTTATACTGTATGTTTCATATAAAGCGTACACATTGGATCTTGGGTTTGCGAGAAGTGTTCGACAAATGTTAATATGAATTTGAAGAGTAAAAAATTCCTATATAATGGACTTAATCTTATGATTATGTGTGACAATAAATTTAAATGGTTTATGGTAGAAATTGGTAGTTTGAAAAAAATTGAAAGGTTATGGAAAAATTTTTTGTACAAAGGTAAGAAAATAATTTATAATGAATTTCCAGCAACTTTTTAGAGTTAATTAGTGCTTTAATAAATTTTAATTAAAGATTAAAAATAAGTTTCGGAATTTTGAGACCCTAAGGTTTTCTACAATGAAAATGTCGGTAACCAAAAAAAGATTCGAGCATCGAGTTCGACTGTAATCAAGTTGAGGATCTTTCGACGTTAACATGAAAAAGCAATCTTTAACGGAATTTTGTCGCTTTGGCCAAAATAATAAGCTGCTTTCATTGTTAATTGCATGTTCACTCATTAAACAGAATACTGGCAAGTGAAAAATACGATTTAAAATACGAACACCACACTTGTCTAGCTCCAAGGTTCCAGAATCGAATCTCTGGTACCTTGACTCAAGCCGATGTGCTGCTTTTATCGTTAATTGCATGCTTACTTATTTGAAAAAATGTTGGTTTATAAAATTTGGATTTAAAATACAAAACCACACATGTCCAGCTCTATGGTTCCAGAATCGAATCTCTGATACCTTGATTCAAGCCGTTGTGCTGCTTTCATCGTTAATTGCATGTTCACTAATCAGGCAGTATACTGGCTAATGAAAATTTGGATTTGAAATACAAAAACCACACTTGTCCAGCTCTAAGATACCAAAGATTCGATTCTGGAACCTTGGAACTAGACAAATGTGGCTTTTGTATTTTAAATCCAAATTTTTATAAGCCAGCATTTTTTCCAATAAGTAAGCATGCAATTAACAATGAAAGCAGCACAAAGGCTTGAGCCAAGATGTCAGAGATTCGATTTTGGAATCATAGAGCTAGACAAGTTTGGTTTTTATATTTCAAATCGAATTTTTTACTAGCCAGCTTTTTGTCTAATGAGTGAACATGCAATTAACGATGAAAGCAGTATGGAGATGATAAGTGTGCTGGTGGATTTGTGCCTCGGTGTAAGGTGACTCGTCCGTTACCCTGCTCCAGGTCAGAGGCTCGCCGACGCTCCATACATCGTCGGCTCGATGGCATGTTCGCTGCAAATGATCTTCTACAGGGAATGGGAGAGAGGACTTTATTTAAGGTCGGACTGGCTGTGCTCGTCACTGCGAGCTACAAGTGACTACTGTAGACTCTATATCTCTCGCCACATACGGCAAGTTATACCGACGCGCGTTCGGTGCGCGCTGACTTGGGAGGGGAGGCAAGGGGCCGACGCCACAGTACTTTCCTTTTGATTTTTGATTCTCGAGTACATTTTAAATTAATTAACTATAATATGTGTATGCATTTATAATGCTAAGTACAAAAAATATTTTTTAATAGTTTTTAAAGATTAAAGATATGAATATAAGTCACTTAAACATTATTAAAATAATATCACAGCAAAGAGCTTATTTCATACTTTGGTACTTTGATTGAATACAAAAATAATGATTTGGTTTAATTACAAAAATAACTTATGCATTATTTGTGCTATCAATACTCGTATAGTAATATTTCAATCTTTTAATTAATTTTAAGAAAGGCACATGCCTGATTAATTTGTTCATTGACTTAAACTTAATTGTGCTTATGCACTTAAATAAATGATTTCTTTCATATTACGTACATTGATTATAATTTACTTTTTGCGCAGTATGCGCGGAGTACTATTTTGTACATCAATATGCGACAAGCGCTAAATCATAAATGAAATGTAAATATATTTGAGCTAAACTGGCGCTGAATACTTATACATTGGTATGCCGTGCGCATTTAATTTTTAACAACTAAAGTATCTTATGTACTAAGGCTTATAAATTCTCGTGTTGCCGTTGCACTTTTCAATAACTAGACGGACGCGAGTTTCGGCTATTTAAAATCCAACAAAGGGATTAGGAGAAGAAACGTCGTCAGATGGATCAATGATTTTCCTCTTCCGTGACTTAATGTCACCATTATTTGATATCTCGTCATAATTGAGAATTTCGTCGGGAATGCTAATCATCCCCGTCTACGATCACTTCGTTTTGCCAATCGGACAAAATAGACGGTGGCAATGCAAATTATTAGGAATTAGGAAGACCGTTTTGATTCAAATTATTGCTTTATCCTTAGGCGGATTTTTTACAAGTTTAGAGATTAGATCGCGATTTTCATGAGCCTCTGGCGCCGAGTGCGTACCAGAGTCCCGGCGAGAACCCGAGCGCTCATGACTCGACCGTTGACCAAAGTTGCGATTATCTTTACCCGGGTCATAAGGCACGCTCACATCTTCTCTCGAAATGTGCTTAGACAAGTGTTGAGACACGTTTTCACGGCGAAAAGCCGGATCTTCAATATTACCCGAAACTCCACGACCGCGTCCCCGCTCGCCCAAAGGCACTCGCTCGATGTCACGCTCATCGAGCTGAATCAAATCCATGCCGTCATCGACCACAAAATTATCTCCCTCGAGTTCAACGTCGTTATCGATACCATCGTCAAGCGGCTGCAAAGGCGACCAGTTCTCGAAACCAGGCAAATAAAGGTGGTAAACGCGGGTTTTAAATGCACTGTCGGCACCTTCACCTGTTCACCGTTAATATCAAAGTGTTTTCTTGACAGATCCCTGTGTATGACCCTATGCGGCCCGGTGTACGGTCTGACCATAGACCCTTTTTTAACGTTTATAATTTTATACACGTGTGTAAACGTATCTAGATCTCTGTAGTAAAATGATTTTTTACCATCTTTATGGTCGACGTTAAAAGGCCCCACACTTATCATGTGGCGAAGAAAAGTATTCTTAAAAGCTTTTGTATCGACGTCATCGTCGTCAAACTCGCAGAAAATACCCGGTATTTTGAGAACATTGCCATATAACATCTTCGTAGGGCTGAGTTCTGTATCAAAAATTGGACGAGTTCTCAAGCCCAGCAAAACAGATGGTAAAGTGTCAAGCCACTCGCCACTCGACTGTCTGCATCTAAGTGCATTTTTAAGGTCTCTATGAAATCACTCGACCATTCCGTTCGAGGCTGGTGATACGGAGTAGTGCGTATGCGCTCAATACCGAAAGCTCTACACACGTATTGGAAAAGATCCTTCTCGAACTGAGCTCCCTGGTCTGTTGTGACGATAGACGGCGCGCCAAAGCAACACACCCAATGATCAACGAATGCCTGCGCGACAGTCGTGGACTCTATGTTTTTGAAAGGGATGGCTTCAGGCCAACGCGAAAATCGATCGATCATTGTCAATAAATATTTATAGCCGCGAACCTCAGGTAAAGGACTGACTAAGTCAATGTGAATATGTTGAAAACGCGCATCCGGTGCGGCGAAGTGCATCGGCTGCGGTCTGTTGTGTCTAGTTATCTTAGATTGTTGGCAATCCACACAAGCCTTACAAAAGAGAGCGATATCAGAGGACATGTTGGGCCAAATATAGAATTTACGTATGAGCTTCTCTGTAATTTTAGCACTCGGATGTGCCAGACTATGAAATTCTTAAAAATCAGCGGACGTAAGCTCAAAGGAACAAACGGTCGAATACGCTCGCCGGTGAGCTCAGCAGAAATTTCCACGTTCGACGGCTTCCAAATGATACGCCACAATTTGAAATTACATGTAGAGGATCTGTTAATATTTTTTAACTTGTCGTCGTGTGCTTGCGCGAAAGCCAATTGTTTTAACGAAATCGTAGTAGGCATGTTAATCAAATCGTGTCTATCGATGCCAATGCTGGCTATGGAAGTTCCCGGCGCCTCAGTTTCTTCGTCGAGACGAGACATCGCATCGGCAACCGCATTCTCCGGACCCGGCAGATAAATAATTTCCATATCAAATTGAACAGATACTACGTGTCGTCTTCGCCTAGGCGAAGAGGTTTTATGAGGTTGAGTGAGCGCGTAAGCCAACGGCTTATGATCCGAACACACGATAAATTTAACTGATTCCAAATAATACGCGAAATGCTTCACAGCTCGACGATCGCGAGAAGTTCCCTATTATACGTCGCGTAACTGCACTGCGCGCTATCAATTTCCGCGAGAAGAATGCCAGGGGCTTCCAAAGATTATCGTCAATTTGTTCTAAAACTGCTCCCATCGCGTAGTCCGAGGCGTCCGTACAGACACGCAACTGCGCATCAACGCGAGGAAAAGCCAAAAAGCGGCGTTCGCCAAAGCCATTTTCAATTTCTCAAAAGAAGTCGTAGCCGTCTCATTCCATTGCAAGAGAGTTTTATCTTTGCGTTTTTGTGAAGTTAACATTTTTTTTAACTCGAGTTGTAAATGAGCAACGTTGAGGAGACAGTGATGGTAAAAATTGATCATACCTAAAATCGACGGAGTTGCTCGACCGTGATGGGCTTCGGAAAATTACAAATTTTTTCAACTTTATCCGGTAACGGCTAATAACCATGTTTATTAATTAAAAAACCTAAAAACTCGACTTCGGCTCGGCGAAAACACACTTATTCAGATTAGCTGCAGCGCAGCTTCTTTAAGACGCTCAAAAACTATTTTAACGTGTTCGCGATGCGACGCTCTGTCCGGAGAAGCGACAAGAATATCATCAATATACACGTAAGCGAACGGCAAATCCCCAAGGGCCGCGTTCGCGTAGCGCTGGAAAGTTTGCGCCGCGTTACGCATTCCAAAGCTCATAACGTTAAAATGAAATAATCCAAAAGGAGTAATTAACGCGGTCTTAGGTCTGTCCTCGAGACGAACTGGTATCTGATTGTATGCTTTCTCTAAATCTAGCGTAGTGAATACCGTAGAGCTATGCAAAATTGACGCGAAGTCCTGCGGACGCCTAACGGAATAGCGATCAGGAACCGTGATATTATTTAGTTTTCTATAATCTCCGCAAACGCGCCACGTACCGTCTTTTTTCGCTACGAAATGAATAGGCAATGCCCACTGACTATCCGACGGTTCGGCGAGACCTTTATCTACCAAGTCTTTAAAATATGCCTATGCAGCTTCAAGCTTCTCTGGGTTCAATCTACGGTGTTTCTCCGCTACAGGAGGACCGTTCGTCACAATCGAATGAAATACATTCATTTCCTTCAGGGGTTTTCTCTGTTTTGCGTCGTAAAGCATCATATACTCGAGTAATAAGTCTCTATATTTTTGATCAGTGACAAAAGACACAAGGAAAAATTTGTAGTATTCACCACTTCACCGATAGCGAAAACCGAATTATCTGAACGAAGTAAACGACCGTTAAACAAGTCAATTAATAACTTGAAAGTATAAACGAAATCTGCGCCCAAAATGGGATATGGAACCTGCGTAACAATAAAGTTCCATTTAAATGGTTAGTCTCGTTAAATTTCAACAGCATCTCGACTGAGCCGTACGTGCTCAGCGGTGACATGTCTGCCGAAAACAGTCGTAAATTCGTCGATTCTGAAATCTTTGCCAATTCCCTCGGAATAACCGACACTTCCGCCCCAGAGTCGATAAGCCAACTCAAATCGCTCTGCTTATCGTAAACGTTTAGACGCGGAGAAATAACTGAACATAAAGGGGCTTCGATGATGGAAGTACCCGAGTCAATCGACCCCACGACTGAATCGGGTATAACTAGTTTTTTGAATCATCCGGATTATGCTACTTCCATTTACAATTTGACTCTGGTGGACATTTCATTGTCGTTTCTTTATACTTAGTGTGATGAAAACAATAAAGACCAGACGACTCCCTACGTGATTGCTTAGCACTTGGCTTCGTCAACTGAGCGATACTACGCGACATCTCTCTGAACGCTTCTTTCATCTCCAACACAAAACTTTCCAACGCCGAATCTTGCCTGCTACTATGCTCGACCGCGACGACCCTGTCTACACCAATCTTATGAATCATTTTGCTAGAGTTTTGTAGTTGATAAAAAACTTCGTCCGCGCGCGCTACGACAGATCTCTCATCCTCGGTGCTGATAACTGCATCGAGATGCACAGCTACTTGCGGTGGAAGTTTAAGCTTCCAAAATTGAAGAATTGCATTCCTATCGAGAAAAGAGCAACCCGCGCCGCACAACGCATCTAAAAATTCAGAAGGGCGTTTATTATTATTCATCGGTCCGCCAGTGTCTCATAAAACCTATTCATAAGCGACTTGGGATGTTCAATGTATTTTCACACTAAAATATTCTTTAACGCCACGTATCTATTATCTTTAGGTAAATTTCTTGTGGAATCTGCCAATTCTGCTATGATATCGCTTCCAAGCGATGTGATGGTATAATGAAACTTTTCTCTATCAGAAGTAATTCCTAATTAATTAAATTTCTCTTCAATCTCCTCTATCCATAGCTCTGGCGTATTTTTCCATAAGGTCAGAAAATGCGAAAATTTCTTTGCTGTTAATAAGGAAACCGATGGGGTAGACGAACTCACAAAAGTACCGGCGGCCGATGTAGACTGCTCTCGCGCAGGCAAATTTGCGGGATCAAAAGGGTCAAACGCGCGAACTGCCGGACTAGAGTTAGCGATCTGAGCGTACACCGTAGACGATGCAATGCTATTATTATGATTATTCTCCGTTACACCAAGCAAATTAATATGATTATTAATTCTTCGAACGCAAATCTCTCACATTTTCAGTGAGAAGTTTAATGGATTCTGTAAGCTCTTTAAGTGAAAAACTATCACCCGATGCACCGACCGCCTCAACAGGTCCAAGCTGTGCGGAGCCGAAATGCTCCAGTAACAGCTGGAGACGCGAGTCGTCAGGAACTCGAGAGGGCTCGCCACCATGTCCAAAATTGGAGCCATCCGCCATCGTGTGGGAAAGGAGAAAGTTCACAATCTAACCCGAAATTAAAATTATCTGTGCAAACCCAACTGACTCAGAATTATGACGAGATGTAGCCTCAAAATCGAAAAAATAAAGGGGAAAATATAAAAGGTCTTCGTGAATGAAAATGAATGTTAGTGAATGAAATGAGATGAGATGAAATAATGAAACGGCCTGGAAAAAGCGATCACGACCGCAATCACAAGAATGTGACAATGAAATGTTAAGTAACAGAAACTAATTATCAAAAAAAGTTGCAAATCGTAAACCACAAACCAAACTATTGTATTTTGAATGTGAGACTCGCCAGAATTCGCACACTCGGGTAATCTCCACACTCCGACACTCAAATAATGTTCACCTCTACAAGAGAGAACACTAAACGTAACCCACTCTTCGTTGACTCTATCGCGTACAATTCGATCCTTCTCAAAAACGGCAAAAGCATCAAACGAGCCAGATTATCAGTGACGGAAAATCCGACAAATACTGAAAAAATAACGTCAAAACGTCGTCGCAACAGTCAAGCGTAAAAAGTCCTGACGAAAATAATCGATCACTGAGATCAATGATTGTAAAAAAGAAATGAAATGAGTCACAGAAAAGAAGCTCTAATCGTGAGGATATTCAAATAACACTAAATTGCGTTATATAAACAAAATTCAACAAAAACGCGAGAAGCACTAGTATGCTATACTCGCTTAGTCAGTAAAATTAACAATGTGCACTTTAAAAATTATATTAAATTATGCCGAATTGGCTACTCGAGTTTTTTATTGGAGTGTGATAAGTGAAAAGCACCGTATACAAGTCGCAACGGAAGGCCGGTCGAAAGGCGGCTGCGTACTTTTGCACTTCACACTGGGGCAATGAGTCGAATTGACTTTGCCTATGTCAATCAATTAAGGATTGATAAAAAATAATTGAGCCAACAAAGGGCTAATAATCGTGACTGCAGTCTGTTAGTTATATGTATGCACGAAATTATTTACTCGCGTTGAGCAAAAAAATTTAAAAGTAACGTGCATGTAAAGAAAAACTGTCGCATTGAACAGTATGAGGCTATGTGCCTGTATAAAGTCGTCTGCTAAAGTGTAGCAGACGAGTAAGCATGTAGCTGGCCAGATACCAATACTATAGGTACACTGACTATGTATTTACAGGTTGAGGATAAATCATGAATTACATGAACACAAATCAGGCGACTGTCGAACGTGTCGACTCGAACGAACGAAGCCTTTACGACGCGCGACGAAAACAAAGAATGCTCTCTGAAGAACGAGATCCGATATTATTGTTCTTGCTCGTATGATGCTATTGCTTAAAAGTAAGAAAATTCTAGATTTACCCGCGAACACGAAAGATCTTCGTAATACTGTAAACAATGTACACGCGTCAAGGTGTTTCACCTTCAAGACTCACTCGGCATACCACGTTCGAAAATTCAAAATTATGTACGGCGGAAATATCCCTCGCACACACGATTTCCGGCGAGCTCACAAAATTTCAAATCTCGAAACTTCGAGAGAAAAACGGCGCCGATCCGAAATTCATGACCCGAAATCCTTCGAAAATCACCTCGCCGCGACCAAATTTCAATGCGCTCATTAATCACAATTGCACAATATAAAATCCGTGTAAGCGTAACTCAATGCTTAAAATTATAAAACTAATTACCGCACCATCACATAGTCCAACAACTCGACTAAAGCCGTATATTCAATATTGAAACTACATGAGATGAGAATAATTGCAAAAAACTGCGCCAAATGGCGACATTTACACATTGATTTCGTCACACTTCGTATAATGATTAGTTATTATAATAAAAAATATACGCGTGATGCAGCCGAGGAGAATCTCAAAAACGCTTACGGATTCGCAAGAAGTCGAAAATTCTTCAAACCAGAATCAGCAGCCATGTCGTTGATCTGCGTTGAAACTCTTCGAAAATTCAAAAATGCCGTTGAACCGACACTGCGATGAAGGAGATGCTCGCCGTTGAACTCCAAAATGGACGCCAAAAGAACGTCGCTACCCAGCCAGCCGTTGAAGAGGTGATGGGTGAAGAAGCCGCTTGTCGTCGCAACGTCGGACCCAAACTCCAAAATGTCAGACTCACTGTCTCTCGGCCAACGTTCGATTCACTCGCGCAACGGCACGCCGACACGAAAATCGAGCACAGCAAAAATACAATGGCGAAGGTCGTCACAAAATCACCACCGTCGAGCTGATGATCGACGCCACACACTTTAAAATTCACTTAATATGTGCTATGATGTTGATTAATGCCACAAAAACACAACTCAAAAATGTCGCCGTCGAAATGCCACTGAGATGATGAAACTCTGCCGCTGCTGCTGATGTCGCTACACTGCCGAGAACACGTCGACGAAAACCAATCTCCAACGTAGCAATTGGAGCGCGCGAGCTGCTTAACCCGCTCCACAAGTGATGTTCGAAAAAGCCTCGTGATTGCTGCTGCCGTTGTGAACGATGATGCTCCTTTTAGCTGTGCTGCTGCTAATAAAGATGGCAAAAAACTTGAAAAAACTATTACTGTTGCTGCTGCTTAATTTAACGGCGAACTAATTTTGCGAGCGCCGAAAAAAAACGATAACACACGCGCAGCTCCGTACCGCAGCTGAACACAGCGAGAGTGAGCCTGCACGCGCCGTGTCTCTACACGTGCCGAGTCAACCGGTGCGACTCAAAATGTCTGCCGCATAGCGCGCGCAAAAACGAAACTCGCCAAGTCCGACCAGCAAAAAATCCAAAATTTGAATATTTTCTTCTCTCTTCCCTGGGTGAAAATCACTTTTTTAATTTTTCTTGAAAAACGTCAGATCACCAGTATGGAGATGATAAGTGTTGGGGTTTGTGCCTTGGTGTAAGGTGACTCGTCCGTTACCCTGCTCCAGGTCAGAGGCTCGCCGACGCTCCATACATCGTCGGCTCGATGGCGTGTTCGCTGCAAATGATCTTCTACAGGGAATGGGAGAGAGAGTAGGAAAATGATTCTTGACTCGCGATTACTTAACGATAATTATGGACTTTATTTAAGGTCGGACTGGCTGTGCTCGTCACTGCGAGCTACAAGTGACTACTGTAGACTCTATATCTCTCGCCACATACGGCGAGTTATACCGACGCGCGTTCGGTGCGCGCTGACTTGGGAGGGGAGGCCAGGGGCCGACGCCACAAGCAGCACATCGGCCTGAGTCAAGGTACGAGAGATTCGATTCTGGAACCATAGAGCTAGACAAGTGTGGCTTTTGTATTTCAAATCCAAATTTTTATTAGCCAGCATTTTGTCAAATAAGTAGGCATGCAATTAACGATGAAAGAAGCACATCGGCTTGAGTCAAGGTTCCAGAATCGAATCTTTGGCATCTTAGAGCTGGACAAGTGTGGTTTTTGTATTTCAAATTCAAAATTTTTATTGTTCAGCATTCGGTTTAATGAGTGAACTCGCAATTAACGATGAAAGCAGCACATCAGCTTGAGTCAGGGTACGAGAGATTCGATTCTGGAACTTTAGAGCTGGACAAGAAAATATAAGGGATATATCCGGAGCACTACACATGAAAAATAAAAATACTGAATTTTTTTACCCTCTCGGCCCATCCTTCATGGAGCTACAGGGTCTCAGGTTCGGAATCTTATTTTTCAAATTTCATTTTGATTTTCTAGCGTGAATATGAAAGAATGGTTAAAACATGATTTTTAATGTAAAATTTGATTAAGAATTCAAATTTGTAATCAAAAATCATATTCATAAACTAAAACCCCATTAAAAATTAAAAGTAGTATAAAAATAAAAAATAAATGTGTTCGTCTCCATTTACAAGGTCAAAATTGAAATATGATCATCGTTTCATCAAAATTCAACTTTTAATAAAGTTTGGTGATGGTTGAAATAATAGAAATTATTTGAGAGCATCATAAAGATTCAAAAACATGGTTTTTTACGGATATATCCCTTATATTTTCTCTCCGAGTACTGACACTCAATTTATTTAATTTTCCATGTGTAATTCTAGATTATGGTGTGGATTGGTATTATTGGTGATCAAATAATTGGTTCATTTTTCTTAGAAGGAAGGGTAAATTCCAGAACGTACCTCGCATTCATAAGAAGACATGCAATCCCCCGGCTCATGGAAATTAATCCAAATGCCTGGTGGATGCAGAATGGCGCTTCCCCTCACAGTAGTGATTCAGTGCGGCAGTTTGAACCGGAGATTCGAAGGTAGATGGGTTGATCGCGGAGGGCCAGTACGGTGGCCCCCCGGTTAACCAGATTTTAACGCGTGCGACTTTGCGTTTTGGGCCAATTTGAAGCGCCACGTATTTCAACGAGTAAAATGATTCATTTACTATTTATTGATAATGAAATATCACATCAGTTTCCAACTATTTTATATATCAACACAGAATCCTCAAAATATCAACGTGATGGTAGGATTCATTGAAGAAGAATGCGAGAGCTATCCTCGTGATTCTATACAACAAGCAACTATATCAATGAGGAAACGGATGACCCTCTTTACGAGAATGAATGGAGGACACTTTCAGCAGTTGATAAATAAAAAAGATTGATTGCTTAGTTATTGAGATTTTGGTTAAAGTTCAAATCAATAATACGCAATGTTGCCATTTTGTGCATGAATTTTCAATTATATGAAAACCATATATGGGAAAAATTTCTCGAAACTCCTAGTGCCTCGCGAAACGGCGTCTTTGAGCGATATTGCTCTATTTCTAACTCGCTCCAAAAGTACCTAAATGAACCTGGAAAAAACCAACCAGTGATTCCGATGAGAAATAGGTTCAGCTTTCAAATGAAGAGATCCAATTTACCTTGCTCGTCTCGAAGTGTGACTTTTGAGCGGGGCAAAGTATAGTTAGGACCCACAAAGCTACATGAATTAGTTTTATCACATCGTTTGACGATAAATGCAATTTTTATTATTACCCCAACGAAAATCGTTTCTGCTAAAAAAACCTACAAACTTTTACTAACTTTTATAAACTTTTATAAACTGTTAATAACATGCTGATTTTGGACTCTAATAAAAGTTAAAAAATGTTAGTAGTAGTTTATAAAAGTTTATAAAAGTTTATAAAAGTTTATAGTTTTTTTCAATTTTTGGTTTCATGATGTTAAAATAATCTAAACTTCTATAAAAACTTATAATTTGTAAATAAAAGTTAATAAAAGTTTATAAAACTTAAAAAAAGATGATAAAAGTTTACAACAGTTTATAAAAGTTCATTGTTTTTGTGTCCAAAACATGTTTTTTTCGTATTTTCAAGATTATATTATAAATATCAATATACTGCATTGAGACAATGATTTTGTAAGATATAGACAAGACCAAAGTTGGCATAATATACCTGATATACAAATTAAAATAAAATTTTTATGATTTCTGTTGTTCGACTCCTTGTGTATGTATAAAGGCGTCAAGATAGATTGTCATTATTTATTTTATTAGAAATTCATGAAAATAAGGAATAAACATGTTTTTGGTTCTTCGAAAGCTGTCAAATCTTTTCTACTGGGAAACAGATAACCAAATTTTAAAAAAAGTTGTATTTTGTTTTGTGAAAGAAGAGTTTATCAATGCTTCATTTTCATATTTTTAATAAGATCCATTTATGAATAATTAATTGATTTTTTATTTATTAAGGGTATTTGGATTATAAATATTTCACAAATAACAAAAATACAGATTTTTATCAGTCAAACATGTTTTATTAAACATCATCTTTGGTAAATGGCAATAACTGCAATATCTAAATGCATTTAAACATCATCTTTGGTATTTGTAACAAATATAATATCTAAAAATAAACTTCTTTTACTTTCTAGAAACCTTAATCTTAAATCATATAACAGCATTTAAGTAACATTATAAGTTAAAACAAACATAGCTTAATCAATATTTTTAAGATTATTTTCAAGATTCTTCTTCTGGCATAGAATAAGGTCTTTTTCAATTGCCGCCTCTTTTTCTTTCATTTTTCGTTGGTGGTCTAATCTTTTCTTTGCGCCATGAATCGAGTGAGCATGATGATCGTTTATTTTGTTAAAAAATTGATTAATCTGGTGTAAAGTAAAATTTTTCCCTCTCATGTAGGCATATACTTTTTGCTCAATAGCAATTCTTTGAATATCTGGATAGACTTCCTTTCCAACTGTATTACTCTGTTTTCGCACGCACATTTTTGATAATCTTTCAAGCCCAAACACTCCTTGGCTGATCAAATTTAGACACTGCGTAGGAGCTGTTTTGTTAAATGCATCATTGTAAGCTGTAGGGTTACATCTAACATTGAGACCAATTATTACATTTCCTTCATCATCATATTTCAGTTCTTTCTCATTTTGTTCAGATACATAACCGTATATTTTGTCGTGAACAAAGAATTCGTCTGAACAGCCAATTTGTCCCTGGCGACAAGTATTTGAATCTGAAATAATAATATAGTTGTACATAATCATCATATAAATTATCCAATTAAAAATGATTTAATACAGTAATTGATTTAATACATACTTGATGATGAAGTTGATGTATTTCGTGGTACTTCTTCTGTACCCTCAGCTCTACTCTCTAATTCAAGCAGTTTCTCTGCCATTTCCATTTGAGCTTTTCTAGCCTCCTCAAATTGCAGTCGCAATTCATTGATAATAATGTTTGCTTCAGCACTGATGCCTGATGTATCGACATTATTTCTTTTCTATAAAATAAATAAATGACACTAAATAATACATTTTGGAAAAATTAAAATCATCAGTATAGTTATCTTTTCTGATATAACCCATAACATACATGTCAAATACACAAGTCCCATATACAAGTTCAGGAACACAGAACAATAATATTTTTGGCTACTTAATTAAGTCTGCGAATAGACAGGCGTTATATGTTATGTTTATTTTCTGTAGACGTACCTTAGTTTGTTTATTTTGTTCAGACGTACTGGCTAACAGACTTGAATCAATCTGTTGATGATGATTTGTATGCTGCTTACTGCTATCGTTACTGTGTTTATTTTGCTTAGATGTCCTAGCCGACAAACTTGAATCACTCTCGTGTTCATAATTTGGGAGCTCTTCGTTGTTACCATAAATGTTATTCTGATCCATGTAATTGGCCAAAATACTACTTTCATGAAATGATTTTTTATTTCCTTTTAGTTTTTTAGCTTCTTTTCTAGAACGTTTGGCTCGAGTAACAGTATCAGTATCTTCCTCTTCTGTTTGTTGTGGATAAGATTCTTCATTAAAAAATGTCGACATTACTTCATTATCCTGACTTCTTCGTTCGAAATTTTCATTCAGAACAGGGGATGATTGCTTTTCTGTAATATCTTCATCATCAATTTCCTCACGCATTGAAGTTGTACTAGTTGGAATGCGAAATCTTGATTTTGCTTTTATTTCACCTTGAAGTTTTTTTTTGCTATCTGAAAAATAATCAAACAACATGTCAAAATATTAAAATTATATGATTTTAATAATACATTTTGTCAGGAGACACAAGTATATGTTGGTTAGAGATCATATATAAAGTTTGTATGTGTTGATATTAATAACTCATAAAAGAACAAACCTGCAGCAATTAATACAAAACACTTTGTTTTGTGTTTATCTGTTCCTTCAAGTCTTACTCGGAAGTGAGAGTCCTGATAAAAATTCGGATTTTTTTTGTATGCTTCATATCTGAAAGCTTTGACATCCGTTACCGGCCGAATGATGCGTGTGTATTTGTCACCGGTCTTCTTGGGTGGGACGTGTAGATATACATGTGGTAACGAATCTACTTTAGTCATTTTTATCTCATTTGGTATCTTATAAAAATGTTCAATAAAACACTTTAAAAAGATGATGAATCTACAAATGCCGAAACGTGGTGTGCGCGGGTATACACTATATACAGCGAAGCGGGTTATGTTCGATTCAAACGTGGCCTGACAGGAAACTGACGACGACGGTATGCGCGTTGTTGTATATGTAATGTGACACGACGTTAAGAGGCCTAGTCTATACTTTAATCTATACTTTAATAGCGTCATGTTATAGTTTAATTGAGCACTTTTAATCGTAATTTTAGCATCAAAATAAATGTTTCTCTATGTGCATTTGATATCAAAAAAATCAAAGATTAAGAATAAAAATTGATAAATTAAACTAAAAAAGTTCATTAAGAAGAACGATAGTCAAATGATTGATGCGATAATTTTAAAAAATAGCCACCTCACAACGACAACTTAAACATTGTTTTGTTCAATAAATTTTTTATTTTTATGTGTGAATTTTTAATTTTTTTATCTTTCTCTGATATCATAAGCACATGGGGAAACGTTCATTTTGATATTTCGACGGCACTATCAATGATAAAATTTCAATTATAAGTGCAGTTTAATAACACTAGATGACGCTGTTCAGGTATACGGCTTTCTATCATCTATGCATATCTACTGGTCACTGCGTATTGCGAGATGAGAGACGGTTACTTTGTTTTGATCTAACGAATCTAACTTAAGGTTATGATTGATTGTGAACAAACGTTTCATCAAAATACTTTAAACATTTTTGAGCTTTTCAATTACATTCAAGTCTATTTGGCTAATATTAGTGTCTACTTATTGCTTGAAATAGTTTGACTTTATTGTTTCTGGAAGTTACTCAAAGACTAAGATTGGATAAAGAAGTAAGTATAGAACTTAAACTTTAGAATGAAAAAAGTTGAATACTTGAAAATTATATGTACAATTTTGCAATTATTTTTAAATTTAACTCTTTCATTTGCAATATCAGTTGTATCAAACTAATAGGATACATTCAGAAACATGCGTCATAAAGATCTGGATACACAATATATTGATTTTAATAGTAAGATCAAGATTCCTCGCTCCACACAATTTTACAAACGGGCATTAGTGTCTAAAAAGAAGAGAGAAGTTAATAAAAATTTAGAAAATTGTTCTTTCCCGCAATCCAGCATTTTTCAACATTATTTACAAGACTCAATGATTAGCAGTAACAAAAAGGATAAACTGAATGGAAATTTCACAGAAGCGATGGAAATACCTAATTACTCTGGTTTTTTATCTCAAGATTTTGATAATTTGACAATAACTAATGTTCATGATTTCAACGAGGATCCAAACATCTACCCTTCTCTTACAACTAACTCTTCAAAAGCTGTGAGTAAAAATGAACTATTTATGAAGTGATTAAAGATTTTTTTTCTGACATCTCTTAACTATCTTACATCTGAATTTTTTAAAAAAGTACAAAACTTCTCTACTCAATTATTTTTTTCAAATCATTCAAGAAATTATAATCAGTATGTTCAAGTTACAAGTATTTTTGTTGACGGTTTCCTGTAGGTCGACCCCTAATGAATCTAGACTCAAAGTTTGATTGTCATTATTTAAAATTTATGAGTTTTGCCCAAACTTATTTGTAGCTAATTATAGTTTCATATCCTGCAATTGATAAAACTATTTGAAAAATATTCAGTCAATTCAGAATTATTAATAATGAAATTGAAAAAGTTGATTTATTTTCTTCGCCTTTAGAACAAACATACTTAAAATTTTCTTGAATTTCACATGCAGATGTATCATCTAACATATGCTAAAGTATCTCTCTTTGATCTGCAAATAGCTTTTATCTCACTTTTTTTATACTTATCTAAATTTCTACTTATTTAATTTCTTATCTAAAATTTATTTTTAGATTTAAAATGTATTTTTTTGAAAATCTTTAAATTTAAAATTAAAATTAGACTGGAGAAGTGAAAAAAGATATTTTATAGGAACAGGCATAGTAGCCTTTTTTGACTCCTCCCATTAAAAGTACTTTGACCAGTCAGAATCCCAAAAACAGTTAAATACATTGTTACAGTGCTATTGAGCTTCTATGCTAAGCATCTAGTTAATTTAAGCTACCTATTGTAGGATTCAAAGTCATCGAATGACTTAATTTAGTTCTGTGTGGTTTAATGTTGCTCAATATACCTTTGGCTATGTTCGCAACCAAAAGCTAAGCATAGGATCAACTTTTACTATTTGCACATGAAATTAAATATAATATATTATTCATTTTTTATCATTTATAATATAAAAGTTTACTTAATTGTAAATAAAAATAGTAAAGTTGATCATATGGTTAGCTTATGGTTGCGACCATGGCCAAAAGTATATTGAGCAACATTAAACCACAAAGAACTAAATTAATTCATTCGTTGACTTTGAATCCTACAATAGGTAGCTTAAATTAATTAGATGCTTAGCGTAAGAGCTCAATAGCTCTGGGACAATGTATTTAACTGTTTTTGGGATTCTGACTGGTCAAAGTACTTTTAATGAGGAAGTCAAAAAAGGCTACTGTGCCTGTTCCCTATAAAATATCTTTTGCTTCCTCATAGAGGAAGTTCTGTGATAGGCTTCAAAATGAGATTTCGAACCAGACGTCGTAGGACAATTTTGGATATGGCCATTTTATAAAAATTTCCAAAATCATCCAAAAAATTCTGGAAAAATTCACACGTGTTCTTTGATCAATTCTAAACACTTTTTGTTTCATAACATTTTTTCGTAGAGTCCATTCTTACCGAGTAAAAAAATACCAAAGCTTTTATTTACATTTTCGGCTACAATCAGCTGTTTTGGTGGCTGCCATCTTGAATCTGGATGAACCAACGCCGCTAACTTTATTAGGTCTGTATGCCACCAGATCCAGAGTTTCAAGCCGATCCGAATGCGTAATCGTGGTGAAAAAAACGATCATTTTGAGAAAAAATGTTAAAAAACCACGTTTTTTTTGTTTAAACAAATGTATTTTTAAAACGGTTGCATATATCGTAAATCTGAGACCAGATTTGAAAAGAGCGATAAAAATCCATAATATATGGTATTTTCACATGAATTTGACTATGGTTTCATGAAAAAATAACGCGTGGAAAAATAAGTCGAAAATAGGGTCTCTTGGTATTAGACGAGTTAATAACCAAACCCTTCATTAATATATTTTTTATGAGGAAGCTCTTTGCCAATAATTGGCAGCGGTTTTTCACTTCTCCAGTCTAATAGTGTAAATAAAAAAATTAAAAAATCCAAGTTTCCTTTTAGCCTTAAAAAAGTAATAAATATTCTTAATTGATTGATCGAGATTCAATCATATACTCCAATTTCAATCACAGTTTCATTTAAATTCAAATATAAAATGTAATGCTGGTGACAGAAATTTAATGTATATGGCCGATTCTCTGTGAAGTCGAATGGCCAAAAAAATTTTTAATTTATATAATAAATACACTACCATTTTAACATAACGTTTCATACTTAGTTATCTTAAACATTTTTTTTTAGCAAAAAAGAAATAGCAAATCAAATGAATGGAGAGATGACTCATTGAAACAAGAAATTTGCGGATGTCAAAAGTTAAATGTGGCAGAATTATTGGTTATTTTCATGAACATCGCTAAGAAACATCATTTAACTTGGGTCGCATTAATAGATATATTTCACGCTTTAAATTTCATTTTCAATGCAATATTATGCCAGTAAAAAGTATATGATTCAAAAATTGATGAATGTCGACACTAGTAGCTTCAAATACCATGAAGTATGCACAAAATGTTCTAGCTATTTTGGTAGTAGTCAATAAAGAACAGTAAAAAAAAGTGTGCTTGTTCAGCAACAACTTCTTCTTTCTTGAAATTGATGTTATAGATCAATTGAAAAAATTATTTTCGGACCCTGTTATCATCAATAGCTTAGAAGAACGATTTAAAAGGAAAAAAAAACATGACGACTGTCTGGAGGATTTTTATGACGGACAGATTTATAAAAAGTACTCCCAAAAGGACGATTTTTGAAGAATAAATATAATTTTTCTTACACCTTCAACACGGATGGCTGTCAAGCAGCAGATAATTCAAAAGTATCTGTGTGGCCTATATATTTTAATTCATGAACTGCCAGATTTTTTAAGAAAAAAGTTCACCTTGCTAGTTGGTTTATGGGTTGCAAAAGAAGAACCCGATATGAATATTTCCTTGAACCTTTCGTTAAACAGCAAACATGTTATCAAGCGATGGTTTTACATGGCGCCTCGATGATAAAATTATCACCAGCAAGTTGTTTCCGCTTGGATGCTGCGTCGATTCTGTTGCACGTTGCGCTATGCTTAATATGAAAAGATTCAATGGGTTTTATGGCTGTACATACTGTGAACATCCAACAGTAAATGTGAGTGGAGTAAGAAAATATCCTATGATTGAAAACATTCCTCAATTAAGGACAAATGAAAAATTAAAGGTACAATGATAGATGCAGCTTCAACAAAAATGATGTTTTAGGAGTATGGGGTCCTTCATCATTAATGAATTTGAATCATTTCGATCTTGTACAAGGAATGGTAGTGGACTTCTTACATGCGTGTTTGGTTGGAGTAACGGAATTGTATACTGAAATAATCATGACGAATACAAAACATGAATTTTACGTTGGGTCACCAGCCAAAACATTTATAATTGACCAGCGTTGTTATCTTTTAAGCCACCGACATGTATTGCTAAAACTCAGAAAGTATTAGCGAACGCAGCAATTGGAAAGCATCAGAGTGGCTGATATGGTTATTATATTATTCTCTGCCTTGTTTAGAAGGACTTTATCCAAGGAAATATTCAAATCATTTAGCTTTATTTGTAAGAGCGATGAATATTCTTTTAGAAGATTCCATAACACCAGAAATGCTAAAAACCTCTTCAGAATTATTGATAAAATTTGTGTATTATTTTGGTCAATATTTTGGAAACGAATACATGCATATAACGTTCACCTTCTATACATTTGACCAAATCGGTAAAAAATTGGGGTCCTCTTTGGGCTATAAGTACGTTTCCATTTGAAAATCAAAATAAAAATATATTACATTTGAAAAAAGTAATTACGAAATCGCTTCACAAGTAGCCATTACATTACTCACGTATCAACAAATCCTGCCCTTGAAAATAAAGATTTCGTATCGAAACCCGTTCTTGAATTTTGTACGGAACTAAATTCCCAGCGATTGAAAAAAGCGTGCAAGATTGGAGATTGTATACTTTTAGGGGCAGGGAAAAAAAGTTAGTTTAAGCCAAAAAGAAATAGAATCTCTAAGTTGTTTTGTTAATACGAACGATATTCAAGAATGTTTAAAGTACAAAAAAATTATTTATAAATATAGATACACGACGTGTTTTTACGCAAAAAAAATGAAAACAACGATTCTATGATAGAAACTAACGACAATGAATTTGGTATAATAGTTGCGATTTACAAAATTAAAATGAATGATAACTTTAACGTCTATATATTTTTTAGAAAAATAGTTATATCTAAATCTTCCCTCGTTAAAAATAATTTAGATGTCGGCGAAGAGTACATTTAAATAATTGTGATGCCTCTACTGATGTTCGTTGCATAAATTATGCATCTTTATATAGACCATGTATTCTAAATAGAATAAAAAATAAATATTTTATAAGCTCCCTTGTAAACGGAGTAATGGGAAAAATCATAAATTAATTTATAATTGTTATTTTTGTACAATAAAATCATTGTATTATCTAATAAGTTTAATAATTATAATTATCGTGATAAAATAATGATTCCATTGCCAAACATTGTATAAGCATTGTGTCTGTGATTATAAGAATAAATAGTTCTTCAATACGACATTTTCTTTTTCAATTACTTGTAAATCCTTATCAACTTTCATAAACTTTTTTGAACTTTTATTGGCTTTTTTTAAGTTTTAGAAACTTTTAATAACTTTCATTAGCAGATTATAGATTTTTATAAAAGTTTAGATTATTCTAGCATAATGAAGCCCAAAAATGAAAAAAACTATAAACTTTTAGAAATCTCTAATAACTTTTATAAACTTTTAATAGCTTTTATTAGCAGTTGTGACGTTGTAGACGTTATCGAGCGCTAGGAGCGAGGGAGATTGTAGCGTCGCGAGATGCTGCGGTTTTCTCGCCGTATTGTTTGATGGAGATCTGTGCGAGCGACCTGCGAGGAGAGGGGGCTGGGAGTTTAGGCCTTCGCCGCGCAGGTATGTAGCTCAGAGAATTAATTAGCATTGAATAGCGAGAGAATAATTATCGCGAGTTTTGCTTTCCTTTGTGCGGATCCTGTGTTCGAGCGTGCAGATAACTCAGGGTAGGAGATAGTGTGTTTCAGGAGCGCGTCCTAGGACAGCCCTGATAGTGTGTGAGTGAGAGAGAGCCCTGGTAGAGCGAAGAGCTCGACAGGACTCTGTGTGTGCGTGTGCGAGGCGAGGTACGGAGCATCGTCAGCTCCGGGTGACGCGACGAGAGGGTCGGGACCCGTGCGCGCGTGAAACGGACGGGAACGGGCCGCGCGAGTTCAAGTGTAAGTTGGCGCAGGTCGAAGCAGTCCTCTGGACGAGCTCACGATCTTGGGCGTAACTTCCGGCTTCATAACGGAAGCTACAGAGTCTCGGTCGGGTAAATAGGTTCAGGCAACTTCGTCGGCGGTAGTGTCCAGCTACCTGGCGCTCTGCCTTGGCAGAAAAGTCGGCGAACTTGGCGAGATAGAAACGCGAGTGATTGTACGTGCAACGGTAGAGTGCGTACTATTGCGAACTACGTTTCAACTGGCGCCCATAAGTCAACGGCGAACGACGACGACGTGAACATCGTCTTCACGGACAGGTCATCGTCGCCTGGGCAAGTGCGTTCAAGGACTGGGTTGTGGTGCAGGAGAGAAGGGAACAGAAAGTCTACAACGGTGAGTTCGTTCCAATTTTTTCTCCAAATTTCGGTGTGGATTATTATTATTAAAAATTTTATACAGTGCGGTATATTTTTACTCGTAAGATCGTTTGATTTAGCCAACGCGTGCGAAACTCGCAGCGTGAGGCGCAAACGATAAGACTACGCGCGTTTTGGTCCGAGTGCCGGTTTGTTTACGCGGTAAAGGTCGAAGAGATTGGATTCGACAGATATTATAAGAGTCGAGGGTCGGTGGACCTGTCGTAGATCGTCGTATTTTTGTGCGTGAGCATACGTATTTGAAAATGCCGATAACAGCAGCAGAGACGCAGAGTCTCAGCGTACTGTTCGGCAAGTATGCAGGGGGGAACAGATGCCGGAGCTCGTGGAGCGGCTGTCTGATATGGCGAGGGACGAAATAAAAGACGAATTAAAAAATTATGACGCGTGTGTTACTGGCGAATCAGCGATATTGCGCGATCGGTTATTACGGCTACATTTAATTTTGTTGGGTTTTGATCCGCAGTGGGGTACAGAAACAGATGGGCGGAAACCGGATCTATCGACGATCCGGCAATCGGCGGTAACTGAAAAGAAAAGCGCGGGGAAGACGAGCACGGTAGCGGTGACGACGACAACGAGCGCTGCGACAACGGCCGGCGCAGCAGCGCCGATCGTGAGTGTCGTTGACACGCCGGCCACGGAGAATATGTTGCTCGATTTTAACGAGTCGGAAGTAGAGCGCGAGCGGGTGTTCATGCAGCGTATGCGCGAACGCGGTTGGACCCCGCCGCCGACTCTGTACGCGGGTATCAGGGAGAAAGAGCAGGTGAAATTTTCGACGATAGAAGAGAAGAGTGAGCGAAGTCACTCGTCGCGCGCGAAGTCGGGTGTGTCAGCGGAAGAATTCGCCGAATTGTCGAAGCAAATAGAAAATTTGCAGCGTACGGTAGCGGCTTTATCGGTAGCGAAAAGCGGCGCGGGAAAAAGCGAGCGTGGGAATTCGTTGGGAAATAGGAGAGAAAACAACGCAGCGCGCGAAAGCAGCGGCGAGTCTTCGGACACGGGCGAGTCGGAGCGATCCGACAGGCGTCGACGCAGGCTCGATCGAACGAACCGAGCGTATCGGGAGCGATTTAGTGCAGGAGCTCTCGCGAGATTGGAGAGGTTCTCAAAGCTGCTGCAGAACAGAAAACTGCAATTCAAATCGGGAGATCGCGCTAAAGCACAGGCGTTCTTACAGCGGGTAAGAGAGTTTCGTGCCAGCGTTCCGATGTCGAGTAGCGAGTTCCTTGAAACAATCACACACGCGTTTATCGACGATGCCGATGTCTGGTTTATGGCGAATAAGCCAGAATTTTTGACTTATGAGGATTTTGAGCGGGGGTTTAAGAATATGTATATCGGCGCGTACGATGAAGACGACGTACTAGATGAGCTGATGCATCGTGTGCAGGGCGAAAGCGAGACGATCTCGCAGTATTTGACTTTCGTGCGTATGCAACTGAGGCAATGCGACGAACCACCGGCGGGCAAGAAGCTTGCTAGGATTATCTGGCGAAATTTGAGGCCGAGTTATAGGCGAGCAATGCTCGATACGTGTCCTAGCTCAATGAAAGGAATTGAGCAGGCAGGCCTGCGATACGAGCGAGGTCGCGAGCTTGACGGTAAGGAGAGCGTTGAAAGGAAGAACGTTAACGACAAATCGGCGAGAATTGGCGCGATAATTTCAAGTGAATCCGGTAAAGATAAGTCGGTCGAGGGTAAGAAAAAGTCGAATAAACAGAAATCGCCGATTGCTGGTAACAAGATGGTAGTAGTGAGTAGCGTGGCGTCGACCGAATTTTGTGGCGCTTGCTACCAATGTGGTAAAACGGGGCATAGGGCGCGAGAATGTCCGTTTACGCGTTGTTACCGCTGTCAAGGGAAAGGACATCGGGCGCGGCAATGTCCGAATGCGGCGAGTAACGGCGAGCAGACGACAGCAGAGACTCAGCAGTCATCGCGAGTCGTCGAGCCGTCGCCGTTATGTTGCGAAGGGTGCGGTACGGAAAATTTTACGTTTTTTAATTGTCCGAAATGTGCGCGCGTGAGAAAATTTTTGGAAAACCAATGTGCGGGAGCGACAAGCAACCAATCGCTCCCGCAGTCAGGCTCGTCGAAGAGTCAAAAGTAGAAGGGTTGCAAGGAAGCATATGCGAGGGAAATGACTCGTGCGAGGCTGAACAGCCAGCGCGGGAAATTAGAAAAAAATGAGGAAAATTTGTCGGTTATCGATGATGGTGAAATAGCGGAAAGCGAGGTAGATGTTCGAAGCGGTAATAAAATTCGGCGCGAAAACGGTGAATGTAGAGAAAGTGTGTTTGGCGAAACTGAGCTTTGTGGGAGCGGTAACATAAACATTGCGAATACCCGCGGGCAGCAATGTAATGTTATTGAGCAAAGGCGATCAGTAGGCGACACTGATGTTATTTCGCGTTCAACGTGCTCGAATGAATTGCCGAATGTCGCGAATAAAATCATGGGATCGTATGTAAACATTGCGTGGCCAGAAGAGCGCGGAAATGAACCGCTTCATGAATACGTCAAACGAACGGGCGCGCGAAGGAAAACTTCGGGTTATAGGTTGAATGACAGCGGCGAGCTGGCTGCGAAGCTAGCAGCCGATGGTGTGTTTGATGCGCAATTAGCAGCCGACGGCGAGTTCGCTGCGCAGTTAGCAGCCGACGATGGGCGTACTGCGGGGCTAGCAGCCGACGGCGAGCTTGCTGCTAGGCTAGCAGCCGACAGCGAGCATGTCATTGCAGAGGAGCGAGAAGTGGAAACAATACAGACTCGTTTGTTTTCTGATGATCAATCGAAAGAGAATCGGAGTATAGGCGAAGGCGCGACTGATTTTCATCCGAGGGTAATTACTCAAGATGATAATCAAGTTGCGGCGATGATGGCCGAGAATAGGGACTTTTTAATGATTAAAATTAACGGTGTAGTTTATCGGGCGTTGTTTGATCCTGGTGCGCAAATAACGTTGGTAGGGCCGCGCGTAGTAGATAAATTTAAAGAGCGTGTGCAGACGACATTGGCGAGCACAATCACAACACCGTGTGCGCCGATTGTAACGAACACCATCGGTACAGTCGACGTGCAGGTTGAGATTGACGGGCGATCGAAAGTTATGAAATGGCGAGTAGTTGCGTATCTTGATGGAGATGTGATACTCGGAGCGGATTTCAAATATAAGTGGGAGATCGATACACTGGCGAAAGGTCGTCGCTGGCGAGCGCATGAAGGTCCGTGGCATTCGTTTGAGTCGAAAAATAATTCGAAAATCGATGTTTTCGCTGAATGTGCCGGACTCGCGGTAGTCGATGCGTGTGAGCGTGAAAAATTACAGGAGATTTTTAATGCTGTATGGGGTCAATGTGACGTGCGGGAAATTGACCAGCGAGCAGTAGATGACGGATTAAAATTCGACTGTGCGGGTATTAATGATGCGAGCGAAAGTAAATTTTTTATAATCGCGGGTTTATGCGGTCTCGATGAGGAACAGGCGCGTGTATTAGAGGGAAAAATTGAGAGATTTTTGGCGACAGAGCAATCGCAGCTCGGGGAACGACTCTCACCGAACATCATATTGATGTGCAAGGTGCAGAGCCGATTAAACACCGGCCGAGGCGTATGTCCCCGAAAACTCTCGAGATAGCGTACAAGGAAATTGATAAGATGTTGGCGGATGGCGTGATCGAGCGTTCTGCTTCAGCGTGGAGCAGCGCGCCGGTAATTGTCAAAAAGGCGGATGGTTCGGACCGGTTTTGCATTGACTATCGGGACTTGAATAAAGTAACGAAGAAAGATGCGTATCCGGTGCCGAACATTGATCATATTCTTGATAAATTGCGACGAGCGAGGTATATTACGACGATTGATTTGAAATCGGCGTATTTTCAAATTCGTATGGAAGAGGCGAGTAAGAAATTTACAGCCTTCGCGGTGCCAGGGTCGGGACTTTATCAGTTCGTGCGGATGCCGTTTGGGCTTTGCAATGCGCCGGCTACGCTGCAACGACTGATTGATGCGCTTTTCGGGCCCGAATTCGAGCCGCATGTGTTCGGGTATCTTGATGATATCATTATCGTGAATGAAAGTTTTGACGAGCATATGAAATGGCTCGAGCTCGTATTATCGAAGCTACGAGATGCGGGACTTACTGTAAATAGAAAAAATGTAATTTTTGTGCTTCGCAGGTCAAGTATCTCGGCTATGTGCTTGATAGTGAGGGTTTACGCGTCGATGCAGAGAAGGTTATGCCGGTAATGCGGTATCCTGCGCCGACGAATATTAAAGAATTAAGGCGATTTCTTGGCATGGTGGGTTGGTACGCGCGATTTATTTACAACGATTCGGAGATTAAAAAGCCATTGCTGAATTATTACATAAAGATGCGGAGTGGAAATGGGGACCAGAACAGCAAGAGGCGTTCGAATTATTAAAACGAGCGATTACTGAAGCACCTGTACTGGCGCGGCCCGATTTTACGAGGCCATTCGTCGTACAGTGCGATGCGTCGGATATTGCGATCGGCGGGGTATTGACACAGGTTCACGAGGACGGCGAACACCCGATCGTCTACGTGAGCCGGGTGTTGACGCCGGCGGAGCGAAATTATAACACAAGCGAAAAAAGAGTGTTTAGCGTTATTGTGGGCGATTCGGAAATTGCGACCGTATCTTGAAGGTTATAAATTCGTTGCGATAACTGATCATAGTGCGTTGCAATATTTGAGAAATTTAAAAGACCCAACGGGGCGATTGGCACGTTGGGCTCTCGAAATGCAACAGTATGATTTTGAGATAGTGCACAGGAAAGGTAAGCATAATGAGCTTCCTGATGCATTATCTCGCGTGTGTGTTCAAGATGAAACGAAGCAGTATGAGGTAAGTGAGTCGTGTGTGGCGAGTTTGTGCGAAATCGATGATGCAGCTTACACAGCTCGCATCAATGAAGTTCAAGAGAGGCCGGATCGGTGGCGAAATTGGAAAGTCGAGAACGGCATGCTGTATAAATACAGGCATGACGCGTTGCTCGATCCAATTTGCGGCGAAAGGGAGGGGTGGAAGCTCGTGGTGCCGAAGAATCTCCACGAGCGTGTGTTGCATGAAGCACACTCTGTGAAAAGCGCGGCTCATCTCGGAGTCGAGAAGACTTATGATCGGCTGGCGCGAGATTATTTTTGGCGAGGCATGTATCATGATGTGCACGAATTTGTACGCACGTGTGATACATGCCAGCAATATAAATTTGTACAGACTGGGCCGCAGGGACTGATGGGCAAGCGTGTGCTTGAGGAGCCGTGGGTCGTAGTCGCGTGTGATTGCATGGAATTTCCGACGTCGAAAGCGCAGAATAAGTATTTGATAGTGTTGCAGGACTTATTTACGCGTTGGATTGAAGTTCGACCGGTACGAAGAGCGACGGGTAAGGCGATCGTAAGCGCCGTTGAAGAGCTTGTAATTTTCAGGTGGGGAACTCCGGAGCTTTTGTTGACTGACAATGGCACGGAGTTCATTAATAAAGATGTGGAAAAGTGTTTGCAAGAGCGTGGTATTAAGAGATCGATGATTCCAGCCTATCATGCGCAAGCTAATCCGGTCGAACGGTCAAATCGTACGATAAAAACGTGCATAGCGATGTATGTGGGCGCGGATCATCGTACGTGGGATCAGCATGTTCATGAACTTGCGTATGCAATCAACACGGCTGTGCAGGCGTCGTCGCGGGTGTCTCCGGCATTTTTGAATTTTGGACGACACCCGAGACAAGCGAGAACGTTGAGGAGAGAAATTGAGCGAGGCGAAATCGACGAATGGCGAGTCGATGAATCGGCGTGGCTTGATCGAGTCAAGACGCTTCACGTGATTTATGATATTGTCGCGGATCACGTGGAGAAAGCTCAGGCTCGACAAGCCGAATATTACAATAAGGGTAGGAAAGATGTACGGTTTGTAGTCGGCGATTTAGTGATGCGGAAAGCACACGTGCTTTCGAGCGGTGCGGACGGGAAATCGAAAAAGCTCGCGCAACGTTATGAAGGGCCGTTTCGCGTATTAAAGGTAATTTCGCCGACAATTTACGAAGTCGAGACGACTGGTAGGCGGAAAAGTGCGCGCGTCGATGTCGGAGATTTGCAGCGTTACAGAGAGAGAGTGAAAGAATGAATGAAAAGAACACAAAAAGGTAAGAAAAAATATAGATTTTAATTTGAATTTTTGTTTTTCTTTTTCAGATGCAGCAGAGCAACGAAATTGTGTCGGTCGGTGCGACCTCCTTGGGGCAGCAAGGATTTGTAGGCGAAGCTGTTCGCAGCGGAGTCGAGGTCCTGGCTCCCGGGGAGGAAGCGGGGCCGATACTTTCGTGGGCCGATGAGGTGGAGCGCGAAGAGGCGATGCAGTGGAGACTGCAAGTCGAGGAGGTAACTCCGGACAAGCAGTCTCTGCTGCAGGAGCGCGAGGAGAGGCAGAAGAGGGCGCGCGAGCTCATTCTGCCCTCGGTTGCAACGTCGCCGCGGAGTACGGTCGGAGGAGGGCCACCGCGTTCGCCATCGCCAGCACCGCTGGTGATGACGCGGTCGGCTATCAAAGCGCGTAGGCGTAGGGCGGCCAGGCAAAGGTTGCGCGGCGACCGGCGCCAATGGACGCTGGACGACCTGGAGTCTGCCGTAGGCAGATGCAGCCTACGGATGGACGTAGGGGAATCTGTGTCGGCGACGGGAGCCGTGGTCGACCTAGGAGCGGGACAGGGGTCATCGGCGCCCGCTCCGATAGCCGGTGGCGTTGGGTTTGACGCCGGAGAACCGCGGTCGGCGGAAACGAGCGCGATCTCAAGCCGACCGACGGCACCGCGTGCGGGTGTGCAACGGGGTCGCGTCGAGAAGCGGGCGGCATTGAACGCGGCGCGGCGCGAGAGAAGAGTGCGATTGCGTGCCCGGATAGAGGAGGGTTATGTTCCGCCGACGACGAGTACCGAAACAGGAGCCGTGCCGACGCGAAATGCGGAAAGGCGGCACGGCACACTTTTCGGAGAGCTCGACAAGGTGGTGGTGGACCCGACGATCGATCCGCCACCCGGAGTTTGTTTTGAATGTTGGGGGAAAGGGCACGTGGCGCTGAACTGTCCACAAAAGGGTGCGAGGTTCTGCGTCAATTGCGGCCGCCGCGGTCGTCTGATAGGCGATTGCGAGCGTTGCGGTCGACGTTGGCGTTGGATATCGCAGCGTGCGGGGGAGGGAACGGGCAGTCGAATGTGTGAACAGGGCCCTGCTCCACCGCAGGAATCCCCTGTCTGCGGGTGGCCGGGTCAGGCGCCCGTACAACATCCAGGGTGGCCTGCACACGAGTCGCCGGCGTTGGCTATCCGCCGCGAGGAGGCGAGGCAGGCCGAGGCTTTCGCGCACGAATATTGGCGACAGATGGCAGAGGCGCGGCGGCGGCGCGACGAGTTCCTGCATTTATTGATGCGGGAGCAGGAGCGTCGTCGCCAAGGAGAATGGCAACATTTTAGGTGGTAGGCGGCCAACGCGCGCGGGGTGGCCGGTAGGGTCGTTTTTTTAGGGGAAACGGCGTCGCCGAGGTGAGAGGCTCGGGCCATCACTCGGTGAGTTGGCGGCCCCTACGCGAAAAAAAAAATTAAAAAGAATTTGTTAATTGTCGCGTAAGGGACGTGGGTTCGTTGAAAGGGGTAGTTTTGATAAGGGGAGGGGAGTTGTGACGTTGTAGACGTTATCGAGCGCTAGGAGCGAGGGAGATTGTAGCGTCGCGAGATGCTGCGGTTTCCTCGCCGTATTGTTTGATGGGGATCTGTGCGAGCGACCTGCGAGGAGAGGGGGCTGGGAGTTTAGGCCTTCGCCGCGCAGGTATGTAGCTCAGAGAATTAATTAGCATTGAATAGCGAGAGAATAATTATCGCGAGTTTTGCTTTCTTTTGTGCGGATCCTGTGTTCGAGCGTGCAGATAACTCAGGGTAGGAGATAGTGTGTTTCAGGAGCGCGTCCTAGGACAGCCCTGATAGTGTGTGAGTGAGAGAGAGCCCTGGTCGAGCGAAGAGCTCGACAGGACTCTGTGTGTGCGTGTGCGAGGCGAGGTACGGAGCATCGTCAGCTCCGGGTGACGCGACGAGAGGGTCGGGACCCGTGCGCGCGTGAAACGGACGGGAACGGGCCGCGCGAGTTCAAGTGTAAGTTGGCGCAGGTCGAAGCAGTCCTCTGGACGAGCTCACGATCTTGGGCGTAACTTCCGGCTTCATAACGGAAGCTACAGAGTCTCGGTCGGGTAAATAGGTTCAGGCAACTTCGTCGGCGGTAGTGTCCAGCTACCTGGCGCTCTGCCTTGGCAGAAAAGTCGGCGAACTTGGCGAGATAGAAACGCGAGTGATTGTACGTGCAACGGTAGAGTGCGTACTATTGCGAACAACGTTTCACAGTTTATAGATTTTATAAAGTTGAGATTATTCTAACATATTAAAACCAGAAATGAAAAAAACTATAAACTGTTAGAAACTTTTATAAACTTTAAAAATCTTAATAACTTTTATAAACTCTTATTAACTTTTATAAACTTTAATAACTTTTATTAGAGTCTAAAATCAGAAAGTTTATAAAAGTTATTAGAAGTTTATAAAAGTTATTATGATTTCTTAAAATTTATAAAAGTTTATAAAAGTTATAGCAAAAATTATTTCCGTTGGGGTAGTGTAGACAGCCAAAATCATACAATTCAATAATCGAAAAAACAATATCAGGGGATGGAGGGGAAATATTCCATTGTTGAACGTCGTTGCTAGGGACGTATAGAGCCACGCGCTGTACGGTGAAATTTATTGTTCCAAGTCGATGAAAAAAATTTTTTTCAAGAAATCATGGGTTTTCGCTTTGGCGTTCACTGGGAAAGCTGTTGAAAAAATTAGTTTTCTGATAAAGCTAATTTTTAACCTATATTCAACTTTTTGTTTCATTTGTCATTTCAGCATGCTATTTTCAATGGTTGTCTCTTATCGCATCCATGAGTAGGACATCGGGAAGCTTACATGATTACCTTTAATTTGATATATATTTCATATAGTCAATTTTGTTGCTGAGTATTTTTAATTTCAATTTTCAATGTGTGCGTTTTATCGTGGACATACTATGCAAGGTGTCCCAAAAATATGGAAACCTCTGAAAAGCGGCCAAATAAGCGGGGAAAAAATCGATAACCCTCTTTCCGACGTATTTTTTTCACGGGAAATCCAATGGTGACCTTGGATTTGACCTTGAACATAACCTTACAGCTGCAGCGACTCAAAAAAAACGTCAAAATTTATATTTTGTTTTTTTTTCAAGGTCATTTTAAAGGGCGTTACAGACGCAAATAAAACCCCAATTTAACCTTAAATCAAGCTCAAGTAAGGCTTTTTTTCTAATTGTACCACCTCCAAAATAACCTTGCAAGAATATAAAATACCTACTTTCACGTAAAGTTTTTCCTCTCTTCCAATGGTGACCTTGAATTCGACCTTGAACATCACCTATACGCTGCGGTGAACCAAAAATCGTTTATTCGCACGATGATCGCATTTTATATAACAGATTTAAAATGAGCGAAAAATTTCACGTTCGACTATATTTTTATTAAATACAGGCTGCAAGACTTAGTGATATAAAGAAATATATATAAGTTTATTAGAAATAAATAGATAATGGTACAATGACTTGGTCAATTAGATACATCGTATCATGAGAGCAGTTAAACAGAGACTACTCGCTTCGGGCAGGCGCGCGCGCAGAGACACTCGTCACACACACCGCACAACACTCACACAACGACAGCGCACGAGTCCGATCGGCGGGGCGACTTCACAGCGCTTCAACAATTCAACACTCCCCCTGTTGAAGCACTGTGTGTCATCCCAATGTTGCCTCTCAAAAACTCGAATCTCCCCTTTGCAAGACTCTTGGTGAAGAAATCTGCCAACTGAAACTCGGTTGAAACATACTCGATCGCAATCTCCTTACTCTCAACTTTTTCTCTAAGAAAGTGAAATTTTACTTCTATGTGCTTTGTATTTCGTATGCTACATGGATATTTGGCCAATTGTATGCTACATTTATTGTCTACGTAGAGCCTAGTGCTATTTTTACAATCAAGACCTATCTCACTCAGAAAACGTCTGAGCCATATTGTTTCTTTCGTCACGAGACATGCAGCGATGTATTCTGCCTCTGCAGTGCTTAGCGCAACCACGGGCTGCCGTCGAGAGAACCACACTATGGGACCACCGCAAAGGGCAATCACGCATCCACTCGTGGATTTCCTTTCGTCGGGACATCCCGCATAGTCGGCGTCCGAATAGGCAGACAAATCGACACCGTCATTCTCGTTATAACTAAATTTAATTCCGTATGCAATCGATCCTCGCAGGTATTTGAAAACCCTCTTGACGGCCGCCCAATGACGTTGATCGTAATTATTCGAGAAACGGCTCAGTAGATTCACAATATATGACAGGTCAGGACGCGTGATATTACTTAAAAACATGAGAGCACCAATGGCTTCGCGATAAGGCACGTTTAACGCGTTACATTCATTTACTGGCATGTTTAACCTCACGTTGGGATCAGCCGGCACAAATAGTGGGTTTGAATCGTACATATTAAACTTCTCTAATACGCGTTTGGCATATGCAGATTGATGGAGAATTATGCTTTATTACCACGATTTCTTTCAATTTGCAAGCCCACGAATGTGTCAGCTGGTCCCACTTTTATTTCAAATTCTTTCTTTAGTTCGTCGATAATACATTGTATTTTAACCTTTGAGCTACCAAAAATCATACCGTCGTCCACAAACAACGCCAAAAACATCACACCGTCGTCATCCTTACAAGTAAACACGGACCATTCCGACTCGCACCTAACGAAACCATGCTTTGACAAGAAGCCGCTGAAGCGCTTATTCCAGCATCTGGATGCCTGTTTCAACCCATAAAGCGCCTTCTTCAGTCTGCACGCTTTTTTGCTGCGCTCGGGGATGTCAAGCCCAACAGGTATCTCGATGAGGATCTCCTCTTCAAGCTCTCCATACAGGAAAGCGGTCTTGACGTCAAATTGAGTCATCTCGAGGTCCAATCGTGCTGCCACCGCAAAGAGCACACGCAGTGACTCATATCTCACGACTGGTGCATAAGTCTCCTCGTAGTTGATGCCCTGCTGCTGTTTAAAACCGCGAGCGCATAGTCTCGCCTTATATCTATCGATATTACCTGATGAGTCGAGCTTGACCTTGAACACCCACTTGGTGTCGATTAGTTCGGCTTTAGGCGGTCGATCAATTATCTCCCAGGTGTCGTTGTTTCGCAGCGAATCGAGCTCCTCCTGGATTGCCAACCTCCACTGTTCCCTGTCGCGACACAACATAGCATCGCTGTGGCTCGTAGGCTCGTAGACGAACACGCTGCAAGCTTCGCCGTATCTCTTGGGCTTCTTCAAGCGCTTCCTATCACGCAGGCTCATCTGAAGCGTGCTGTCGAGGTCGTCCTGCTTACGCTTTCTTGGTTGGTCCCTTGTTCGCTCAATCGGCTCAACGTCCATTTCGAATTCTGCATTCGCTGACGTGTCCTCAAGCTTTCCTAGACGCGGGGATTTCAGTTCGTTCTTCGCAGGTGAGAATTCATTCGAGGTACCGAACCATCGTCTCCTTCACTTGATTTGTTTTCGTCCTTGACGAAATCGGGCGGCTCCTGATTTCCTACAGGAGGGGTCATGATAATACGTAGGCTCCTTTCTTCTACCGTGTCCTTGAATTTAACGTCTCTTGCGACGATCACTCTTCTTTTCCGCGGATCGTATAGTCGATAGTTCTCACAATAATTGTCGTATCCAACAAGAATGGCCTTGTGGGCTTTGGCATCGAATTTTCTTCGTTGGATTGCTGGTACATGTACGAAGGCCTCTGCTCCAAACGGTCGCATGTGAGAAATATCTGGCTTACTCCCGTGCCATAATTCGTACGGAGTCAGTTTATTATTTGCTGCGACTGTCCGGTTCATCGTATATACTGCTGTATTGACTGCCTCCGCCCACAGTGAATTCGGAAGTTGGCTCTCGTGTAGCATGCTTCTTGCGGACTCAACAATTGTGCGATTATCGCGCTCAATGAAACCGTTTTGTCGCGGGCAGTACGGAGCAGATGTGCACAATGTGATGCCTTTCTCGTCCAGGAACCTCTTGAAAACCTCATTGCAAAATTCTAGCCCGTTGTCGCATCTGAGTCGCTTGAGGGGCTTGTCGTTGTTGGCGGACACTTGGTAGAATGTCTTAAAGCTCTGGAATGCATCGCTTTTCTGTTTTAGAAAATATACATGGCGGTAGCCACTTTTTCTGTCCTTTACCAACATGAAGAACTTAGCATGACCAAGTGACTCTTCAAATGGGCCACATAAGTCAATGTGGACACACTCACCTGGCTTGAGTGCTTCAATGCTTTTGCCGCTCTGTTGGTATGGAAGTTGATGCATTTTTCCATACTGACACCCGTCGCAGAAGTATTCTTTGTCGACAACTCGGTCAACGCCTGAGACAGAACCTGTCTTGATCATTTTCTTTAAGGTGTTGTTGTTTACGTGGCCTAGAGTACGATGCAGGGTCTCCATTGTGCACTCGCTTGCATTTGCTTCGGGCACAATGACCTTGAAATGCAGGCAGCATATGTTGTTGTGAATTTTCTGTCCTTCGGCTGCAATTTCATTGGTCTGTTTCATAATCAGCTGGACTTTGTCGTCCTCGAACACCACTCGCAATCCTCTTGATGTAGACACATTGGTGGAGAAAAGATTTCTTTTAAAATCGGGGACATATAAAACATCCTCGATGGTGCCGTCCAACCATCGACCATTCACCAGTCTCTTGATGAGAATTCTACCAATGCCCACGGCGTCCAATGCGGCATCATTGCACATTCCGACAGTTACCCTCTCGATCTGTTTGAACTCAACAAACCATTCGCGGTGAAAAGTCATGTGGCAAGTGGCTCCACTGTCGGTAAGCCACTTTTCTCTTATTTCCATATCATCAAAGGCATGATTGCTCTCGTAGATGGCAGTGTTTCCGTATATTTGGGCGGTGTTTACGTTAGCGATAAAAGCTCCCGCGAACTTCGGCGCTTGGCGGTTACTTGAATTTGAGTTGTTCTGACGATTGTTATTGTTATCGCTAGACTTGTTTTGGTTTTGCGATACTTGCTTCGATCTACATGTTCGAGCGAAGTGACCCTCTGGTGGCATTTAAAGCAAACGACACGTTGCTTGTTTGGATTATTATTGCTTTGTCTTTGTCGGCCGTTGCTGGCTTGATGAGATTTTGCTGTTGATCGACCATCGTGAACGTGCGAAGAAAAGGCGCCAAAACTTTCCTTTTCTGAGGATAACCGTTTTTCTTCTTTCAGGAGTCTTTCTTGCAGAGCACTTAGAGTCTGCCGGGAGGAGTCGACGCTATCCCATGCCGTTATCAGTGATCCGAATTTTTCCGGGAGACAGCTTATAACTTTCGCCAGTAATGTTGCGTCGGATTTTTCTTCACCCATGTCCTTGAGTTGTAAAGCAATGTTCTTTACCTTCGTGATGAATGACATCACCGACTCGTTAGGCTCCATTTGGAGCTGGTAGAATCTCTGCAAAAGAGCTGCCTTGTTGCACTCCGACTGGTCCGCGTGGATACTACGCAACTGGTCATACATCTCCTTCGCTGTCGAGCATGTGATGAGAAGCTCAAGCTGCTCGTCGATCATAGTGTCCGAGAGAATAGCCATTGCCTGCGCATTTTTCTTATCCCATACCTTTTGAGCAGCGTCGGGGCTCTCAGGCCGTTTCTCCGTAAAACACTATTCCTTTGAGATCCAGCGAGACCAAGATATTGGATAGCTGGAATTTCCAAATTTGGAAATTTGTTCCGTCGAATTTGCGGATACTCTTCATATTGAAGTCTCGCTCATCTTGCTGGCAAAAACTTCTTCAAACGCGCACTTGGCAGTTTGGAAAACCCAACGTACAAATTCGACTACTTTTACTTTTCTTTTATTATGTATCACAATTCAACTCTCACTCAAGCTTAGCGAGCCTGGGCCCATAACCTATTAAATAACAGGCTGCAAGACTTAGTGATATAAAAGAAATATATATAAGTTTATTAGAAATAAATAGATAATGGTACAATGACTTGGTCAATTAGATACATCGTATCATGAGAGCAGTTAAACAGAGACTACTCGCTTCGGGCAGGCGCGCGCGCAGAGACACTCGTCACACACACCGCACAACACTCACACAACGACAGCGCACGAGTCCGATCGGCGGGGGCGACTTCACAGCGCTTCAACAATTCAACAATTTTGTTTTTTTTTTTTTAAAGTTCATTTAGGACGCGGTACAATAAGAAAAAAAATCCTAACTCAAACTTAATTTTAGGTTAAATTGGGGTTTTATTTGCGTCTGTAACGCCCTTAAAATGACATTGAAAAAAAACAAATACATGTTTTAACGTGAAATTTTCTGTTCTTTTCCAACCTGCAATAAAAAATGGGTTCCCATTTGAAAAATCGATTTTTGAGTCGCTGCAGCTTTGAGGTCATGTTCAAGGTCAAATCCGAGGTCACCATTGGATCCCCCGTGAAAAAATACGTCGGTTATAGGGTTATCGATTTTTTTCCCCGCTTATTTAGGCAGCTTTTCAGAGGTTTCCATACTTTTGTGACACCCTGTATATGACTTGTAGATTATATGACTTGTAGAGTTTTGCGTGAGATGTGGAAAAACCTTCTGAATTAATTGACTCCGTGACGCAGTAGTAGTACAAAAAGTTGGTGGCATCGTGATTAATTACGTGGACGTGTGTGTAACCATTTTTCCATTACCAATGTCTAGAAACTGTTCTGCGAAAAGCTCGGTGGATGTATCATTTTGTAATTGAACACGCATATTTTTTTTAAGCGCAATATTTTTACACTTTTCCACAAAGTAGATGACTTCAGACATGCATTGAGTTCCTTTTTTGATGTTGAGCGTGGAATTACTGGTAAATTTTGTCTTAATTCGCCTGACAATAAAATCAGCGCTTCCCCGAAGGGTGCACTATTTTCCCTCAAATCTTGAATTGTACGATCAAGGGCTTCCAAGGCTTTTTTTGGGCCATTGTACATTCGTCCCATAGAATAAGTTGACATGTTTGTAAAATTTTTCCCATGCCGGAAGTTTTAGTTATATTGCATGTTGGCGTCTCAGTAACATGCAAATTTAAGGGCACTTTTAAGGGGAGGGGGGGGGTTTAGTTAATTTTTAGTTATATTTGCTCATTTTTGAGACTTATTTTTTGCAATCTAGTAATAGAAAAGTGTAGTAGTATCGATTTGTACACTAAAAGCATCACTTCAAGAGTATTTAACTAAATTTTTGTTGGAAAATATTGAAAAATGAGCCTGTGGCATCGGTTTGAAGAAAACAAGTCGAAAAATGCGGTGTACACGATAACTTATCGTAGAATTATCCGAAACAAGTTCAACAACATTCTTTTTTTAGTTTAGAGGATTCTGAAGGTACTGTCGTTGAAATTTTAAATATTTTCATTTTTAAAAATTTGGCGTGACTTTGAAGTTGAAAAAATAGGAAAAAAACGACAAAATGCACTTTTTTCGGAAAATTGTTGGAAAAAAATGAAAATTTTTGCGAAAATGAAAATATCTCGACGTCACTACCTAGTAAAATAGTTAATAAATAACGGTGTAAAATTTCAAAAAGATCGGTCCATAAGTTTTTGAGATATGATGTACACCGTCTTTGAAAATGTTATTGTTCAGGAAACGCGTTCAAAGATTTTGAGGTCCCAGTCCTTCCTTCGTCGGACGTGCATTAAAATGGTCATATCTTGGTTAATTTTCCTTGGATTGGCTTAAAATTCTAACTGAATACTCTTGAATATTTATAGAAACAAATGAGACAATAAAAAAAATATCGAAAATTTTTGCAATAAATACAATCCCCCCCCTTAATGCAGAATGTGCTGTTCTACCACCATCTAAAAGTGTTGCGGCAATTCCAGATGAAGCAATGGCAAGAACAAATTTATTTCGTGACCGAATTTTTGCTAGAAGGAGTGAAATAAGGAAAGTTTTTCCTGTCCCTCCAGATACATCAAGAAAATGCAATCCACCGATGTTTTATCTATTGCGCTAATAATAGTATTGTAAACAACACGTTGTTTCCTCCACTAATTGCGGTAGATTGGTTAAAACGAAATCTTCTAATTCTTGGATGTTATAATGCGATTCACGTTGTAAATCACGTTCGCAGATATCCATTGCTCATCGATTCGGCGCAGACAGTCCCAATTGAGCCAATGTCTTATTAGCAATAGTCAAGCATATGTCCTCGATCAAAATGAGTGCTTCATTGTTTATGCTTGGTGTAAATTGCATGTCTGTAGACGTTGCTCTCAAACGATGCAAAATGTCTTCACTCGTATGATTTTTATAATTGTTCCAAAGAATTGTTGGATTAGATGGGAAACACCTGACTAATATAATTGCAAATAACATTCGTATTTGCTGTGGTGTACCTGTGTTTGACGCATCAGCAAGTGCTGTATCCCAATGTGTATCATTTTTCAGTAGTTGTAATTTATAGCAAGTGTCTCGATACGTTTTACACACTTGACCGTTAAAAGTTTTTAAATTTTGGAACGATGTAGGTCCACGTACATTAATTAACAATAATCTTAAGTAGAAACATTCTTGATTATTAGGAGGAACTGTATACAGGCGACCTAATGCGTCAGAGGAACGCAAATTCGAATATCCTGGAACTGGTTTTCCTTGTAGACGACGTTTAAACTTCTTAATAGATTTTTTCTATGTATAATATTTTGGGACTTTAATATAGAAGTGACCTTGCAAATGAATCACTTGAGCATAATGAAAAAAAAGCAGTTAATGTAGTTTGCGGTGGTTCAAGAGCTCTTGTTAGGACATTTTACTTTGTAAAATAAACTCGCGACCATTTTCAAGATGTACTGCCAAATGAATGACTATTGGATGACGCTCATGTATGGAAATGCGGAGAATACGCCAAACAGCTTCGTTGCTACTAATGTAACGTCCTAATTGATATGTTTGGTTTCGTAACGTGGTTCGGTTTCATCACCAATTCCGAAGACGGCCATATCACTACACTGAGAGACTTCTAGAGTGAGTGACGCACTTGCCCCGGAATGCTACGAGCGCTGGTATTAAAGTGTACGCTACACACAGAATCTGATCGTTCCCTTCCGATAGCACGCGTGACTCTTACGCGGGAGCACCGGTGAAGTAGCTCCTCCGGTTTTGGAGAATCCTATGTTACATATTAACTGATTCGCGAGTATTATATATTGACGCTCTCCATGATGAGTAGATTCTATTTAAATAAATTTTAAATTAACATTGGAACGGGCTACCCTTCGTAGGAAGTGTCAACGTGTGTTATATAATTATCGTATAATTTTTTTTAGAAAAAAAAACAAATAAATATGAATTAAAAATCTATATTCATAATTTAAATTGATAAAATTAGAATGTACATACATAACAATCATATTTAAAAATCATCTATAATCTATTTTTAATATTATATATTTTAATTAATGTTAAATTTACAAAATAAATTATAGTTTATATTGAGGAATGAAAAATAACATTCCCCTTTTTTATAGCAGAAACTGGCGGCATACTCGGTATATCGTTCAATTTTAAATTTTTTTGTTTGTTTCATCTTTTGAAACTACGTAGGCCATGATGTTCATCGAAAAATAATTCATTATATACTTCCAATTCGAATTGAACGGACACTTCGCCGGTTTTTAATTCTAATTTTTTTATGGATAAAATTTTCCCAAGTTGAATATCTGGATTTGCTAAACTTAAAACAAGAAAATAATTAATTTTATATTCACAATTATTTTTAATAACTGGCGGTAATGAATATCATTTCTTTAATATTCGGGACAAATAGAATGTGATTATCAGCTTCGAAGGAGTTGAAAACTTGACCATTTTCAATGCTTGTTTTGTTGCAATTGTCTTCAGTAAATTTAAATGCGTATTAGATGCAACGGCGTTCGCTTTAATGTCATGATGTCGTGATCATGCCTCATGGTCCAATAATGAATGCAAGGCCCAAATTCATCAATAATCGACAGATAGTGCGTGAGAAAATGAAACTTAGGTTTAAGCATTGAAAATGAAGGACATACGAAGAGTTCAGCTGTTAATTTTTTTTCTTTAGAACGCTAATGAACTCATCTGTCATCCTTGGTGGCATAAGGATATCTATGATGATGAATGATCATTTACTATAGGAACCTTATCCCCAATGATTATTCAAAATATGGCGTCAAATATAGCATTTGGGCTGCTGAGTATTTTATATTATAACGGCGGGCCCGCGTATACCCCGCGCGACTCCGTTCTCGCACGCGGACACGCGTCACTATTATTCGCCTGGTGTGCTCGTCGACTTTTCCGCGCAAGCGGAGCGCCAGGCGACCGCGAGGTCGCCGCCGACGAGCGACACAATTGCCTATCTCTCACGCGACTACCTGGCCGGCTAGCTCAGGTATCTCGAGACTCTCTACCAGGGCAACGCTGGTGCGATGCCTCGCTAGGTCTGCTCGCTCGTTTCGATGTATCGGTTCTACTTACCTCGCGTCTAAGTTCTACCGCGTCTACCCGCGTTCGCGAGGCCAAGAGGCCGGTCGTGCCGAAGCACGGGTCGCCTGCGGGCCTTGAGGCCGCGCCACGCCAAACCCGGGTGACGAGGTGATTCACCACGTCCTCGTTTACGCTCACACACTCACTCACTCTCCACTTGCTCGTGCGACTTCCCGCAGACTCGCGTACCCGACGAGGCTATCTGCTGGCACACCTCTGCGCCACGCAAACACACTCGTATCACAACGGTACAGGGATCCACACTCAGCACACGCAATCACACAGCAAGTACAACTCACTCAAATACTACTCACCAAACTCTCTGGTTATCGTACGCAAAACGCTTCGATAGCTCGCGAGATTATTCTTAGCTTATGCTTCGAATGGGCTGAAGTCCGATCGTTCGCACAATCGGTCGACTACTCTGCTCCTCGCAACAGACTCGATTGCAGCTCCGCGTGAGGCCGCTCGCGCTTCCCTCACTCTACGGCCCACACGCGAGCCGCCCGTTTCGTGCCGCAGACTGCCAGGCCAAAACGAGAGCCTTGCTCCGATTGTGAGCTCGACTCCGCTTCGAATCGGCGCGTCGCGGCAGCCTATATGACTCACCACGTCATAACTCTCCCCTCCTTGCTGAGACTACCCTCGCGGTTTATTCGCGAGAGTCAGTCCCAGCGATTAACGCGACTCCAAAAACTTAAACTAAATCTCCCGTTTCCGGGATGCACCGCGATCCGTGCTGGGCGAGGACAACAAGGCTTCTCGCCGCAGCAGTGCGCCGGTGCATCTCTCCTACCTCTCATCGTTACGCGCGATTGATGTGTGCCGCGAGCCGCACAGGGCGAGGACAAGCAGGCATCTCGCCGCTGTGGTGCGCCGGCGCACGTATCTCCTCATATGCTTCATGATCGCGAACATACTGTGCCGCGCGACACACGCTGGCGAGGACAAAAAAGGCTTCTCGCCTCGCGGTGCGCGGGTACTTCTCCGCCTGCTTATCGTCGGTCATGCGGAGGGCCTTCCCACTGATGATACGGGCCCGTCCGACCAAACGCACGCGCTTGTATCATTTCAATCGCGTAAGCCTCCTGCATCGCGCGCTGAACCTCGGCTCGTCCCGCTTCCACCTGAGCCTGAAGTGCCATCACACGATGGTACATCTCGAGCTCAGACATCCGCGGGGCGCGGTATTGCTCGGGGATTGCTTGCTGATGCGGGGGCTCACGGTGCCAAGACGCGGCAGGTAGCCCTTGTGCAGCTACGGGTGGCGACCTTCTCTGCTCGACCGCGGCCACGGCCCAAGCTCGCACCTGATAGCCCGCGGCCCTTCGCGGTTCGCCCTCGCGTTGGTCCTGACGCTCGTTGTTCCGGTCGCCCAAGCCCCGGGTGACTGCATCAGGCAGGTTGAAGCGGCCCAGCATCAGCCGCAATCGAGCACCACATCGCTCACACTCTGCGGTGTGGCGGCCGCTGCGTCCGCAGTTGCCGCAGAAGTGCTCGTCGAGGCCGCTGAGGCAATCTACGGATCGATGGCCGGGTTGCCAACACCTGAAGCAAGTGCCATCAGGTGGGTCGATGCTGTCGTCCCTGGCGACTCTGGCAAGCTCGCCGAAGAAGACGCCGTGACGGATCTCGCGTCTCTCCTTCCTCTTCGGTGCTTGGCCTTGAGGCACCCCTCCGTTGGCGAGGGTTTCCTCTACACGGCGGCGGCGATCGCGGCGCTTTTGCGTCTTGGTCACGCGTCCCGATGCCACACCTTGGTGTTGGTGCGCGGCCGCACCAATGGCACGTCTTGCTGCCTGGCCATTGTGCCGCCCAAACGGACTCGCAGACGCAAAACGTCGCCCTGTGGCTGCTGAGGCCGGCGGCAGCTCCCACGAGCTCGCAAGTGCACCTTGCTGCTCCGAGCCGGAGTGGTCCATGGGCAGGTCCCACGAGATAGCCGGCACGTTGTGCTGATCTCCGGAGCACAGTTGGGCCAAGGGCGGCTGCGATGGGCCTGCAGTCGCGCTGCTCTGCTCTACGGAGCTTGGTAAGGCCGGAGGCAGCTGCGGTGAGCTTGCGGGCACGCTGCTCTGCTCTACAGAGCTTGACGGGGCCGCAGAACTCTGCTCAGGGCCTTCGGTTCCGCAGGCGTTGACTGCATCGCGTAGCTGCCGATGCTCAGCGCGGCGCCTTCATTCCTCCTCGGCAACGAGATGTCGCCGACAGCCGACTCAAGGTCGTCGACGGTCCACTGGCGATTCGGGTTGTACCTCCTCGCTCTGCGGGCCCGTGACTTGACGGCCGACGGCTTCATCGACAAAGGCGGTGGCGATGGAGTCATAGGCGGTCCGCGCGGTCGCGGACCCTCCGTTGTCTCCGGCTGCCTAGTCATGGCTACCTCGACCTTATTGTCGACCTCCATGTCGACCCACCACGCTGTGGGTGCCTCCTGCACCGATACGCTCGCCGCTGCTGCCACGCTCTGCTCCGACGGTTCAGCGTCGGGAGGAGCTTGCTGCCTCGCTTCAGCGATCATCCGCTGCTGCTGCTCGCGCGTCGCCGCGACTGCTGCAGCCCTGGCGGCTAACCTAATATTTTCGCTTGACGCACGTGAGCTTTCTCGACGTTGTCCGCGACTATGTCGTAAATAGCATTGATTCGTTTCACGCGATCAAGCCACACGCTCTCGTCGATTCGCCAGTCGTTTATCTTTCTACGCTCGACTTCGCTACGGAAAGTATTCGCTCGGCTCGGCCGAAATTCAAGAATGCCGGAGAGACTCGCGTTGATGACTGCACCGCCGTATTGATCGCGTGCACGTCCCAGTTACGATGATCAGCGCCTACGTAAGATTTTATCGTGGTTTTTATCGTACGATTAGCGCGCTCGCTCGGATTCGTCCGGGCGAGTAGGGCGGTATCGTCGTGTGACGAATACCGAGCTCTTCGAGAGTTTTCGCGACGTCCTTATTAATGAACTCGGTACCGTTGTCGGTGATCAACCTCCGGAGTCCCCCAGCGAAACACTACGAGGTCTTCAAGGGCGCTTATCACGGCCTGCGCCGTCGCCTTCCGCACCGGCCGAATTTCCACCCAACGCGTGAACAGATCGATTATCACAATCAGATACTTGTTCTGCGCCTTGCTTTTCGGGAACTCCATACAGTCCATCGCGACGACTGTCCACGGCTCTTCGAACACGCGCTTTCCCATGAGCCCTTGTGGCCCTGTCTGCGCGGGCTTATATCGCTGGCATGTATCACATATGCGTACGAACTCGTGCACATCGTGATACATGCCTCGCCAAAAATATTCGCGCGCGACGCGCTCATAAGTTTTTCAACGCCGAGGTGACCGGAACTTATGTCGCAATGTGCTTCGCGAAGCACGCGCTCGCGATGATTTTCAGGCACGACAAGCTTCCAACCCGCCGATTCGTTCGAGACCGGGTCGAGGATGGCGTCGTACTTGTAGTGGTACAACATACCATTCCTGACACACCAATTTTTCCAGCGCTCCGGAGACGCTAACACTTCTTCGATGCGGGCCGTGTAGGCCTCGTCATCGATGTCACACACATCCATCGTACATACGTTCGCGTTCTCGACTTCGTCATCGTCCGGTTCTATCTCGCAAACGCGCGATAGAGCATCGGGCAGCTCGTTGTATTTGCCTTTCCGATGCACTACCTCGAAATCCCACTGTTGCATCTCGAGGGCCCAGCGCGCGAGTCGACCTGTAGGTTCTTTCAAGTTTCTCAGGTACTGCAACGCGCTGTGGTCTGTGATCGCAACGAAGCGATACCCTTCGAGATACGGCCGCAGCTTCTTTATCGCCCATAGGAGCGCCAAACACTCCTTCTCGGACGTATTATAATTACGCTCTGCCGGCGTCAACACGCGGCTCACGTACACGATCGGATGTTCGCCGTCCTCGTGAACCTGAGTCAGTACTCCACCGATCGCGACATCCGACGCGTCGCATTGCACGACGAACGGCTTCGAGAAGTCCGGCCTCGCCAATACGGGAGCTTCGGTTATCGCTCGCTTTAAGGCCTCGAACGCGCTCTGATGTTTTTCGACCCACCGCCACTCGGCATCTTTATGCAGCAGCTCTAGCAGCGGCTTTTTCAAGTCCGAATCGTTCGGAATAAAGCGCGCGTACCAGCCTACCATGCCAAGGAAACGCCGTAATTCCTTCACGTTTGCCGGCGCCGGGTAGCGTAGGACCGGCTGTATTTTCTCCGAGTCAACGCGCAAGCCGTCGCTGTCGAGCACGTACCCGAGGTACTTGACTCGCGAGCGGCAAAAATCGCATTTCTTTCGATTCACCGTGAGTCCCGCGTCGCGCAGCTTCGTAAGTACGAGCTCCAGCCATTTCATGTGCTCGTCGAAGCTCTCCGTGACGATAATAATATCGTCGAGGTAGCCGAACACGTGAGGCTCGAATTCCGGGCCAAACAAAGCGTCAATCAGCCGTTGGAACGAAGCTGGCGCATTGCATAGGCCATACGGAAGACGCGAAAACTGGTACAGTCCGGACCCAGGTATTGCAAACGCCGTGAATTTCTTGCTCGACTCTTCCATTTTTATTTGAAAATACGCCGACTTTAAATCGATCGTCGTAAACCGCGCGCGACGCAACTTGTCCAAAATATGATCGATGTTCGGCACCGGATACGCGTCTTTTTTCGTGACTTTATTTAGATCGCGATAATCGATGCAGAAACGATTGCTGCCGTCCGCCTTCTTCACGATCACCGGCGCACTGCTCCAAGCAGAAGCCGAGCGCTCGATTACGCCGTCTGCCAGCATTTTATCGACCTCTGCGTGCGCGACTTCGAGCATCTTTGGCGACATACGCCTCGGATGATGCTTGATCGGCGCCGCGCCTTGCACATCAATATGATGCTCAGTGAGCGTCGTCAAGCCCAAGTTTGACGGCTTCGCCGCGAGCAACTTCTCGATCGTCGCATCTAACGCACGCTTCTGTTCATCGCTCAGCTCGCATAGACCCGCGCTCACGCATACATCGCCGTATTCGTCGCTGTCATCGCACGAGTTGTTCTGCTCGAGCTCCGCGCAGCAGGCGATGTTTTCGCTCTTCCCGTACACACGCTCAAATACTTCACCGATTTCATTTACGCTCGCGACTGATAATCCCGCGCATTCCACGAAGATATCTAATGCCGCGTCGTTCAGTGCATAAACATGCCACGGTCCGCCCCGCGCTCGCCACTGTTGTTCGCTCGTACACGTGTCAACTTGCCACAAATTTTTAAAATCTGCGCCAAGTATGATATCGTGACAGCAAGGCGTGAAGGGCATCTTTATATTTGTCGACGTATCGTGCAACCGATCCTTCAACTTCTCCGCGACGCGAGGGCCAACTATCGTGACCTGCGCCCCGGTGTCATACATCGCTCGATAATCTTCGCCATTGACACGCACGTTGATGAAGTCCCTATTTTCCTTCTTCATCGCTGCGATCCGATTCTCTTCGCGCGCCGCATGGCTGATCGGTGACTCACTGCAGTCGGCCCGATGCTTGGTCAAGTGCTTGACCAGCCATTGCAGCTGCTCGCCGAGAGCATATCACTCACACGACCTGTAAGCTCAACCTTCGCGAAGCATCTCTACGCTCTACGCTCTCGTCCGCTAACTTCTCTTCGACCTCTCTATGTACGTCGCCGTACATTCGCACGCATCTACCCTCTCTCGCTTCATTGCTTCTCGCGCGCGCAAGCTTCGTCCACGTCACAATCGTAAGAGGGTGAGCCCGAGCTCAACGCCTCGTCTATTATCGAACTTGACGTGAATTTACTTCGCGCGATCTCAACACCGCGCGAGTCGACCGCTTGCAAAGCTGTGTTTGCGTCGTCCGCTCGCGCCCGTCCCTCGACCAGAGTCGGCTGGTCGAGTTTAATCGAGTCGCCGGCTCGCGCTTCGCCTCTTTCGTGTGCTTGCGTACAGACTGGAGTTGGCCGCGCGGCCACTCGCGTCGTGTACAAGCAGCCCTTCGCCCTCTAGTGGTTGAATTTGCGACTGCGGAGGTGCTGGCTGCGCTGCGCCTCCGCTGCAAGTTTCCTCGAGCTGTCGAATTGCAGCACATCTCGGGCAGGTCAAGAAGGTCACGTTTTCCGTGCCGCAGAATTGACATTTTTCTGTCGATGGAATTGCCGCCGGAGGAGGCATCGAGCACTCGCGTGCTCGATGTCCGAACTCGTGGCATCGGTAACATTTCGTGCGCGGGCACCTGCTCACCCTGTGTCCCGTCTGGCCACATGTGTAGCAAGCCCCGATAAAGCCGCCAGCGGCGCCGCGGCTGCGACGATGTCGTCTGCTGTGCCGCCGTGCATCTGCGATCGCGCTTGGAGTATTGTTCGCGCTCGAATTCGCGTTCGCGCTCGGATTCGCGTTCGCGTTTGACTTTACGCTCGCGTTTTTCCTGCCACCCTTCGAGTTTTGCTGCTTCGAAGTGTTACCCGACGACGCGCTCGCGTTGTGTGCTCGGCCGCCAACGCGCCGACCTTTGCTCCTTTCGTATCCGCGTGGGCGGCTCGATCTTTGCCACTCTTCTCGATTTTCGCATCGAGCGCCCTGCCACGCTCGTATCTCAATCCGCGATTCTCGATCGTGTCGATCGAGTTCGGACACTCGTCGTTGAGTACGAGTCGGTACGCCGCGCGTAAATTTCGCCACACCATACGAGCCAACTTCTTATCAGTCGGCGGATCTTCGAGCTGCATCACAAGGTGCCGAACGAAGGTCATGTACTCCGAGATCGGCTCGTTCTTGCCTTGCACTCTATGCTGCAGCTCGTCCATGATATCGTCCTCATCGCATGGGCCGATATACCTGTTTTTAAACGCGGTCTCGAAATCCGCGAAAGTGACGAAGCGTCGCTTATGCGTGCGGTACCACAGATCGGAGCTGTCATCCGAGCTAAATGCGAACGACATAACATCGAAAAATTCGGTGAGTGTCATCGGCACGCTCTCTCGAAATTCTTTCGCGCGCTCTAAGAATAATTGCGCCTTCGTTTTGTCACCGCCTTTAAAATTCAATTTGTAGCTCGCGAGGAGCCTCATGAATTTTTCGCGACGCGTTAATCCGTCCATTTTGCATCCGGCGCGTGCACGGTTCGCCCTCTGCTCGGCCTCGCTCGCTTCGCTGCTGCTGGCCGAACTCTCGCGTGGTGGTTTTACTCGCTGCTTGATTTTTCGCTGCGGTTTATTCGCGACGTGCTTCTCTTTCTCGCTGCTCGAGTCTCGTTGTTTTCGACTCGCGTTTCCTTGCTTACGCTCGCGAGAGTCGGCTCGCAGGCTCGACTTCTTCCGCGACCTCCCCTCACCTGCGCGCTGCTCGTCGAAAGAACTCGCTGACAAGGTAGCCAGCTGTTCACTCAGCTGCTGTATTTGCGCAGCTAATTTTGATCGACCGTTGCTACGCACGGGCGTGCTCGCGCGCGACGAGTTTCTGCTCGTGCTCGACCGACGTGAGCTTTCACACTCGGTCTCTTCCGCGATCGTGTCTTCTTGCTTACGCCGATTCTTTCTGTGCGGCCGCGAATGGTGGATCGGCGTCGGCGGCGGCGTCCAGCCTCGCGCCTGCAACGCGAGTCGCATGGGCTCATCGAGCTCCGTATTCGTCCACGCGCTCATTATCGGCGCAGTGCTCGAATTCATCGCGTGTGCACTCGCTGTCGCGCTGCCGCTTGTCGACGCCCTCGCGAAAGACGTTGTCGTCGTCGAGCTTGTCGCCGTGCTTGTCGCTGTCGTGACCGCAGCTGCCCCCGCAAGATCAATCAGTTGCTCTTTATCGCGTGGCACAACGGGAAACTCGACGTCGCCGTCGGTCTCGGGGACCCACACCGCGGACTCGTACCCCTGTAATCGGAGCAACATACGCAGCAGACGATTTCGCGTCTCCTTTTCTGACCCCTGGTGTTCGCGCCACCCTTCGCCAACTCCTGGAGCACTTCGTCGTCTTCCAGGGCGACGATTCGGTCGACCATGCCCTTGCATTCGTCGGACCCACGAGCTACCTCGCCGGCACGCTCCAAACTTTGGATCTCGCTAGCCGTTGGCATATTTTATTTATTCGCGAGTCTGGCGAGACACGCACAAACTTGTTCGCGACGACTCCGGTTCGAATATGCCTTCGCGCTTTGTTTATATTTCGCGAAGCAAGTCCGCGCGGACTTGTTTACCTTCTATGCGCGAGGCCCTACGCAAGCGGCCGTGCGGGCCGTGCGCAAAACAACGCACGCGTCGTCTCTCACGTACACAACCGACTCCGAATTCCGAGCTCACAATAGAACGACAAGTTCGAACGCGTTCTATTTACGTTTTGTCGAGCTAACGGGCTTGGGCGCTTATCGCCGCATACCTCGAATAGCCGACCGTCGATTCTCGGAAGCAAGCGGTATTCGTGCAATTTAGCAAATTCAGTAAAAATAATTGGAACGAACTCACCTTGTTGATGCTAGTTCCAACCTCCCCCACACCTAAGATGCCGTACACCTCGTAGACGATGCTCGTTGTTACGAGCCGTCGACGTGGAAAAGCTGGTTTTGACGCAGCAAACGGATCGGCACCACTTTTCGATGATTCAGCACAAAAACTCTGCGGGCCAGTTTATACAGGCCCAGCAGTAGACGTCAGACACCACTTTGTGCAGACCTAGCAGCACACGTTAGGGCGCCAGTTTATAACCGGCGTATTTCCATCTGGCTGGAAGCGCCAGAGGCTTGTCCTGATCCCAAAGCCAGGTAAACCCCCCGATGAGCCGTCCTCGTATCGTCCGCTGTGTATGCTGGACACGGCGGGCAAGATTTTGGAGAAAATCATATGCGACCGGCTGAAAACCTTCACAGAGAGACCTGGAGGGCTCTTGGAGCGACAGTATGGCTTCCGGAAGGGGCGATCACAATAGATGCCATCGTAGACGTCGTTTCCACCGCCCGGGATGCAGTAGCGGGCAGGAGGTGGCTCCGTGGTACCAAGAAGTACTGCGCCGTGGTGACTCTCGACGTGAGGAACGCATTCAATTCGGCCCGGTGGGACAACATACTCACCGCTTTACGCCGTTTGGCCGTGCCCGATTACTTGCTGAGAATAATTGCCAGCTATTTCTCAGCAAGAGTGCTCGACTTTACCACGGATGATGGTCCAGAGTCCTACGAAGTAACTGCAGGTGTTCCACAAGGGTCAGTTCTGGGCCCGATCCTGTGGAATGTTATGTATGACGCCATCTTGCGCCTTAACTTCGATGGCCGTATCGTTGGCTTCGCGAATGACATCGCCGAGGTGGCTGTCGCCAAGCACCTATGGCAGATCGAACAAGATCTGAACGCTGCCATCCTACAGGTGCAAGGCGCGCTCCAAGCTCTCAGCTTGCAAACAGCTGATCAAAAGACGGAGGCACTGCTCATCACCAGCAGGAAGAAAGTGGAAACCATCACCATCACGGTAGGCGACCCCAGCATACTGCTCGTCCCCCTCCATCCGCTACCTGGGCCTGCACATCGACGCCAAGCTGAAGTTCGACCACCACCTCCGAACAGTCAGTGCGAAGACAGCCGGTGTGATTGGTGCCCTTACGAAGATCATGCCCAACTCTGGTGGGCCCAGAAGTTGCCGACGTAAGCTGTATGCCCACGTCGTCGACTCCATACTCCTGTATGGAGCTCCTATATGGAGCACAGCCGCAAAAAAGCGAGCCTACATTCGCCATTCACGAGCCTGCCTGCGTGTGATCGGTGGCCGGCCGCATGTCTCTTACGAGGCGACATACGTCCTTGCCGGCATACCCCCGCTGGCCCTCCTCGCGGACGAGCGAACGCGGCTCTACGGCCGCCGCCGGGAGGACGCAAAGGACGAAGAACGCTTGGCAACGCTTTGCAAGTGGCAGAAAGCATGGGACCAGTCGACTAAGGCCCGTTGGACGCATCGGCTGATCCCGAATATCAGAGTGTGGATCGAGAGGAGGCACGGAGAGTTAAACTACCACCTCACGCAACTCCTGACCGGGCATGGCTTCTTTAAACACCATAGCCGACGCTACGATCATAACCATAGCGCGCAATGCCCGGTTTGCCCCTCATCCATCGAGAATGCGGAGCACGTAATCTACCACTGTTCGAGGTTTAACGAAGAGAGAGAGCGACTACAGGCTCTCCTCCACGAGGTTATGTCGCCGGAAAACACTACCAGGGTCATGCTTGAGAGCGAGCCGAACTGGCTCGCGGTTGCTTCCTTTGCCCACTCAGTGGTAACAAGACTGAGGGATGACTGAAGGGGATGACCGGACGATGCGGCTAGAAGAAGACGCCACCCCATCCAAGCCCTCAGGAAGTGCATAATGCCAATCCCTCCACCCCCGTGAAGTAATGCTGAACGGCGGATTCCGCGGGGATGGAACAAAGGGAAATTGTTGTGGATGTATCTACATAACCTATGTAAATTCTAACCCAATATGTTACATTTGCTACCTAATGTAAACTTCTCTTTTCTCTTTTTACTGAATAAAATATATATTAATACATCCAAAAAAAAAAAAAAAAAAACACACACACATCCATACAGACAATTGTTCAGAATTCAATGACGATTCTGAATATGTATGCAAAATTGTCCTACGAGTTCTAGATCAAAAGTTGATTTTGACGCCTATCACAAAGCTTCCTCTATGAGGAAGCAATAAAAATTTAACGACTATATTCACTAATTTTCTTGAAAATGAGGGTTCCCCGTAAAGAAGAATTATGAAAGACTGAATACAGTAGTATATTTTATGAAAATCCATTATATTAATTTGAAATGAATACTAACAATAGATATTTTTAAATTATTAGAAAATCAGCTTTTATGATTATGAAAAAAATCAGAAATGTAGAATGAGCAATAAAAATTAAGCGATCACTGGTTTTTCTGTAAAAAAAATTATCATTAATATTGCAAATGAACACAAGTTGTAATGTTAGGAAATAGTTAATATAGTATACCAGATGTAGAGAATGATGGGTCGATTTTTTTGATAAAATTAGCCACGACTTCGATGATTTCACGCTTGGAAAAGCTGGTGAAATATTAGGACGAATTGAAAGTACGTGCTCTAATAAATAAAGCCACACGTTACTGCAGGTGATTTACCATGAATGTAGAGCCACACATGCATAAATGCAAATGAATACTGCATTCACTGGATCACGTACATCAAGCACAAATTTTGTTTCGTCTATGACAAGGTAAATCTTAATGATTTCAAAGGGAGTTCCACAAAAAAATCAAATACGGACAAATTTGAACTTCGATGTCTTTAAAAACGGCTCGTAAATTTTCGGTATACTTGTCCACTTCAGATTCGTTCTAAAATAAAAATACAATATTTCTTCTTTTTCACAAATTTTACTTACGATTTGAGAGAAAATTATTGTTTTACATTACCTCAATAAATTTAATAAAATGATCCACACATTCTAGTTGTGAAAAAGTATATGTTCCCTTCTTGTTGGTGTTAATAGAGAAAGTTTTTGTTAAAAGCAGTGCAAGGTACTGAAAGCTAGTATGTTTTTAGGAACTGAAAAAAAAAATAAATGTTTATGTAATGTTAAAGAGCAATTCGACCATTTGCAGAACAATACATTTAAAAAAATTTACTTTTATCTATGTAACTTTTATATCTTTGCGGAAATCCTTGATTTCATTGACCCCTGAAGAATCTCCTTTTTTGCAAAGTAATTCAGACATATTATTCCATCGTGTAGTAAAAATGGTCGAGAAATTTTCAGCAACTCTACGTTTTATTGAGTTCGTTTCCAATAATCGATCTATGATTTTTTCACAATCTATCTTCAACTGTAATTTAAATTGTAAACATTATTTACCCAAAAATATTTTTTAGTAGAATATATTAATAAAAAATTCACGAACCAAGTCGCAACCGTAAGTCGATTTTAAACACTCAAAAGTATTCCAGTACGTTTGAAAACGTATGGTAATTTTTCTAATTTTTTTTTCAGTAAGAATTTCATTAATTCTTTTATCAAAAGAATTTTTCCAACCCGTTGCTACACAATCAAGTGAATAAAGAGAACGATTTTTACCCGTGAGCGGTTTCAAACTCAATTCAATATTATTATCTGCAAAGGAAACCAATTGTAACTTTTTTGTTTTTAATATTGAAAATTATTAATGAAATGAATTAATTTACCATCAATGATATTAGTGGGTGCAACTGATTTTGCAGATTTGAACTGCATAATTCCAGCTCTTGCCAAGTCTTGTCTATAAACCTTATAGAAATTTACAAGACAGCCAGATGCTGAAACTTCTTCTCCACATGCAAATACAGTGTGACCTGCGTACCAATCTTTTCTTAATATAGTTGGGAATAATTGCTGCAGTTGCTCCGTTATCTCATCAAATCTTTTTGAACTTATTCTGTAAAAATATTACTGTTAATAGTATAATAGAAATTAATTTTTAAGTCAGATCCCATTTTTATATACCTGAAAGAGGTTTAGGCACAGTTTAATTTTTAAATATATGTTAATTACGTAGCAAAAATTAACTTCATTAGAACATTTACTTAGCGATAAAAAAAAATTAAATCAAAACAAAAGCAGTTGCAAGATTTAAGATCTACAGATTTCTAGAAAGAAAAAATGTATCTTAAATATTTTTCTTATATAATATAAACTCTACACTACGTAAATAATAGATCATATAAAATATGACTACCCTGCTGAAAAAAAATCGAATGAAATATGGGCATATTTCACGTAGATTACCAACGTAAAATATATGCAAAATTGACGAGAAATGTACAAGAAATATGCGTAAATTTCACGTCACAATTGTCTAATATTCAAGCGTGTATTTGACGCAGAATATGCATGAAATATTTGAATAATATGTGTAAAAAAAAATTTTTTTTTCTCTCGATCGAGCCCAAAAATATCCTGTTTGTAAAATATTTATAAAATATAAGTATATTAAACGTGAGATGTTTGTAAAATATTCATAAAATACAATAAATATTTGTGTAAAGTATTAGAAAAGGGCACGTAAAATACATCTAATTTTTTGTTTCTTTTTTCTGACCGAGCACCAAGAATATGATTTTCATGATATCTATATAAATCGTGATATATTCAATGTACATTTGAAGAGCTATTTATTAAAATTTTATTTAAAATATTTATAAAAATTAATATAGAGGTGCACGTTTTGCGTTTCCTCTGGCACGTATGGAAGAGAGAGCAAACTTTATGCAAAATTCAAATAGAAAAATTAAATAATATCAAATAAGGATATAAAAAAATTAAGTAGAAAAATGCATTTGAAATCTTTATTGAAATTTAAGAGAAAACGAATTGTTTTCAGAACGAATAATAATATAAATAATAGCATAAAACCAGAAAGCAGAACGATCATTTGTCGTATCCGCTACAACTCTATTAACATAGAACAAAATGGCACAACAAAGATACTTTTTTTTTTATAATTAAGTGGTACAGTATAAGTACGGTGATAAATTTTTCATGTTTACAAATATTTTTTGGTATTTTGTAATCTCAATTACCCTAGAATAGAAAAATATTTATTTCTACAAACAAAACTATTTACTTAAATTTTATTAGTATTAACTAGTATTTGGTCAATTTTTAAATTGCCAAACAAAAAGAAGTCAACTAGAATGGAATGTTTTTTTTCAACAAACGAAACGATTTTCATTTTTACCTTTAAATTATTAAATAATATTTGGTTGATCAGAAAACTAAATCTAACTTTTTAATCAGAAGACTAGTTATAACGCTACTAAATTTAGGATGCTACTGTATGAAATTTTCTTTTAAGAAACAGAAACAGTATCTTTCTTAAAATTAAAACAAGTAATTTTTGGAAGCGAATTTTGTTCCTTGCACACAACCATTAAAAAAAAGAAAAAAATTTAAAAAAACAAAATTGAGAGCATATTCTGATTTATACTATTAAATTTAGAAGTTAGTAAGTAACATATGGAGTAGGGTCTTCTTCAATACAGATTGGAAGCTCAACGTTCTTTTGAGTGTTATTCTTGTACTTATTTACTTGAGTACCAATTTCGGAGCTTAGTGCAGTATTGACTTCCTTCAGTACTCCATATATATCCTCATTTTTTTTCAGTAGCGAAGGTCTCACTTCGGTCAGAAAAAAGCGAAAACATGCTGAAATAATATCAATAATTAAAAATTAATACTGGTTGAATGATTTTGTCTTAATTAAAAATTTGATCAATACATTGAAGTATTTTGTTACTTACATGTAATTACTTCCAGTTTTATTGGGGTCATAACTTTTCTTGGTGAAACGCGTGTTGTAACTTTTTCATACGTCCCCTGCTTTAAACATCTGTTAGCGAGCTTTTCAACTCCATAGATATTTCTGGCAACATTCTTAATGAACTGCGACCTGGTAGATGATATAATTTTTAGTTTTTCCCATATTTTTCTAGAATTGAAATTCCATGTCCCAGATGAATCATTTCAACGTTCTCCCTCTGAAATAAAGATATATTTGAGATATAAGTAGTTTTAAAAAATGTAAATAAACATAAGAAACAAACCTTGCCGTTGATGGTGATGTTTGTTGACCATACTTCCATTTGCTTCCTTTTTGACATTCGCATTTGGAGCACGTGAGCTTCTAGGTGTATTAGGTAGTGCAGGTATTCGCAAGTCATGATGATCTTCACGTACAGGATTATAATTACCATAATTATCATTGTCTGCACCACCGAAAGCATGGACTGTTCATGGCGTTCTACTGGCATATCAAAATAGTTTGAGTTCCTGAGGCTAAATTGCTCAGAGACTGCATGTTGGATGGTGGTAAGGCACTCGTCGCAGACTTTTTCTGTATCACAACATAAAATTGAAAAAAATTAAATTAAAATGTGTTTTTGATTTCAAATACGTAGGCTTGAAAACAATATAAAAAATTATGAAACAAGTCTAAAAAAATTCACTCACAGCAGCACTGTTTTGATTTTTACCATCGCTCACAGTAGACTTGTCATCAGAAGTATCAGATTCAACAGTTTTTGATTTATTTTTTTGTTTACGCACAACAATCTGCTTCTTGGATGATGGTAAGGCACTCGACGCAGACTTAGTCTTCAACGCAACATGAAATTCAAAAATAAAATTAGAGTAAGTTTTTGATTTCAAGTACGTACACTTGAAAGAAATATAAAATTAACTATGACATAATAACTTGAAAAATATACTCACAGTAACTTTGCTATGCTTTTGACCATCTGCCACAAAAGTCTCATCATCAGAACTTTCAGATGCAATAATTGTTGATTTCTGTTTTTGTTTACGTTCAATAGTCTGCTTCTTAGATGGTGGTAAAGACTTGTTATCTTCATTATCACGGCTTTCAGATTCTGCAGCAATTGGAGATTTCCTTTTTGAAGGACGTTCAATCGTCTTCTCTTCGGATGGTGGTGAGGTATTCGAAGTAGACTACACAACACAGAAATTGAAAAATGAAATTATTATATTGCTCTAATGTTAAGTGCATGGCTTGAAAATATTATCAAAAATTTTAAAATAATATATTAGAGAAAATACTCACATCATTTTTGTCATTTTTTTGTTTACTTTTTCTTTTGCGTTTTCTCTTTTTTGCTGCAGTCACCGTATCTTTTTTCTTTTCCGTAATTGCAGATGAATTCAAATCAGCATCATCAATCGTCTCTTGCGATGTATCTGAAATGACTTTGTTGACCTCCGACAAACTGAATCTTACGATTCCTTTTCTTTTAGGGTCTTTATCTTTTTTTTCACATTCATCGTAAGCTAATAATCATATTATAAAAAGTTAACAACACCACACATTTATATCCATAAATATTCAATCATAAATTTTAAATATATAAGGTTATACGTACATCCTATTAGGTAAATGCATGCTGCTTCATATGGCCCAGACGATACTTTTTTTATATATCATATAATTTATCTGATTCGAAAGAATCACTTGGTTTCATTTCATTTCTTTTTATAACTTTAATGCAGTCGACTTCAACAATGCTCGCTGCATTGCTGGGATTATTTTTTACGAATCTGACTAATGCGTGAGTTAGGTTAGCCATTGTTGCTTATTTTACAATTATGCAAAACTACTCATGAAATCAATTATTCGCGATTGTGTATTTATCAACAAAAACAATGCAAGAATATTAGAATTTAACTATTATGCGATAAACTGAAAAGTATTTTAATGTGCAAAGAAAACTTGTACTTTGTAGGCGCGCGAATTCTATCACGTTTTGCAAACAACCTATTACGAAAACTGCTGCGCACTGAAGCTACCGTCGCGCACTCGTCGAATTCTTTCTCTTTCAAAACTTGGTGACCAATACAAGTAGCGCTCCAACGGCTATTCGGAATTCTCTTATCTGTGTACTTCCCTTGTGGTTTAAAAGTGACCTGCATGTAACCACACACGTTTCTAATATAAAATTTACAGAAAAATATACTTCCTCGTCATTGAAACTATTAAATTTGCGTGTAATTTTTACATGATTAATCACAATTAAATAAATCTATTTCATTACACATAAAGTGTGTGATTCATTTAAAAAATTTTCGAATTCGTATTTGGAGAATATATGTACTGCTATATGTTTATGTAGGTGATGAATGTGAGTATTTCTTGTTCAATAATTTTTTAATGATATTCATTAATGTTATGGTTTTTGCGAAGAGAACATGATTATACTTAAGGTTGTATCAATAGTAGGCTTATACATTGAATTATAATTTGAGCAATTTATACAAGATAAATTTATAGCTGCTTTGTAAGAGAGTCTCATAATTATAAAAGAACACAAAATTTGTAGAAAGGAATAGACACTTGCAAACCCAAGTAACCATGAGTATTTCAAGATACCCAATCGACTCAGCTAGTGTAGTTTTTAAAAAATTAATTCTACTAATCTAAGTAACCGAAAGTAACCGAACCAAGCTTTAGCAAGTGTTGCAAAAACAATTTATTTGCTCCTTGAATGAGGAAAAAGAAAACAAATAAAATTTCACTATAGACTGATCAAAAGCAGTTGAAAGAAATTGTTATATTTTTTTTGTTTTTCTAGACGAAGCTGATGTGAAGATAGATATTTCCAACGTTCAATTTAAAAATTCATTAAAATTTTAAAATTGATTATAAAAAAACTTATAAAGGAATAATTTAGCCATGTCGGATAAAGAGTACATACTAAAAAAATATCATCCAAATCGAGCGGCACCAAGATCAACTTTATATTATAAACGACAGAAACTTCTTCAAAATCTTCCAGAGACTAATGATATGGAGGTATTATTTTCAATGTTCAATCATAAAAAAATGCTGGAATAGATCTCGAGATTAATTGTTTTTTCTACATACATAGGCTCTATGAATTTCTTCAAGGTTTTTCGCGATATTCCCTCCAAAAACGGTCAAATCATTTATCTCAATATCTTGAGTAATAATTTGAATTATTAAACGCATTTTTCTCTTAGAAATGTTCGCTTTTTATAAATATTACGTCGTGTATACTTCGTGTATATTTCACGTAAATGTCACGTGTATTTCACGTATATTTCACGTATTAAATATGTAAATTTTACGACCATATCAATTATATTTCACTTATATTACCGATATTTTATAAACGTTTTACGTTCATCGTATAAAAAAAAGGTTTTATTCATTTTTCAATAATGAAGTTCGTTGTTTCAAAGCAACATTGCTTTAAATACTGCATTGGGTGATTCAACTAGCCTTTTACTGAGATCCAGTCATATGTGTTTTCCGATTTTATTTTGATTTATTTTAAAGTATTCCATATTTATATATTATCAATTGTGTGAATGTTGCAGAAATATGCAAAAATGATGAATGAAAGTAAAGAGGGAGCTTGCACTTCACATTCATCGGAAATTATAAATGCCACACCGCATAATTCCATGGATGCTCAACGTACACCCACTGTGCATGAAGTCTTTTCGCACCAAGAAGATCAAAGCATGGATATGGATGAAAATTTGATGTATGAATGTGAAAATGATTATTTATCCGACGATAAGTTGAATAGTATTGATAGTGATGATGAGCACGTTCCTTTCGATGAGCGTCTCTCAGAACAATTGGTGTGTAATGAAATGATTTAAATTAACTTTTATTTTCCAATTGAAATAGCTATTATTAACATTTTAATTTATTTTTTATTGTAGGATTACAGTGAGGAGTTTGAAAACTTGTTGTATGAACCACAAAGTGAATCTGAAGATGATTATCTCGATGACATCGATTTATTCAATTGGCACTGCAAAGTCATTTGTGAAACTGAAGAAGATGTTGAATGATGAAAATTCGAACGTTCCTATCAATTTGCCAATTATTGCGAGTAAAGTAGAGATGATGCTTTCGATTCTAAAATTATGGGCAAAGTACAATCTTCCTAACGTTGCATTAGAAAGCATGTGCCAGATGATCAACTCTTTTGTAGGATTAGAAATCTTGCCCGGATCTAGATACAAAATCGATCAATTACTATCTTCCGACGAGGGATTGGAATATCATGCCGTGTGTCCTACATGTAATATATACATAAAAAAATTTGATCGAAAAGATAAATCAGTTCAATGTAATTCTTGTAATAGCAAAGTGACCGTACAGGGTACGGATGTTAATTTTTTTATTACGCTAGATGTCCAAGATGACATTAAAAATATGATCGAAAAGCATGAAAATTATTATTATGATATAATGCACAATAGGCACAGCCAAAACGAATATACAAGAGATATATATGATGGACAACTATATCAAGATATTGTCAAATCACTTTCCGACGAAGCGCGAGGCTCATACGCTACTTGTACATTTAATAGTGATGGGTCTCCTGTTTTTAAAAGCTCAACATATTCGCTATGGCCAATTCAAATCTCTCTGAATGAAATACCCGCTGAGGTTCGACAACATAACACTATAACTTGGGCACTATGGTTCGGAAAAAACAAGCCAGTAATGAATACATTTCTTAAGGTCTTTACAGATGCACTTAGAGATATTTCCGTAAACGGAATAAATTGTGTTATCAAGGATCAGAACATCAATATCAAGTTATTTGGAGTTTGTTGTTGTGTAGACACAATTGCTCGTGCGCCAATGCAAGGGGTTACACAATTCAACGGCTTTTATGGGTGTAACTGGTGCCTGCACCCTGGAAAAGCTACGAAAAATAACAAAAAATCTAATAGAACTACTCTAAAATATGTCTTATTAAAAGAAAAAATAGATATGCGTACTAGTTCGAATATGCTTCAATTTGCGGAAGCATCAATAAAACAAAATAAAATAATTATGGGTGTTAAAAACCCTACAGTTTTAAGTGATCTTCCATATTTTGACATAGTTAAAGGTTTTGTGCCGGACAGTTTGCACTGCATCTTTTTAGGGGTGTGCAGGCAATTTGCTAAGTATTGGTTCGATACGGCAGGAGAAGACTTTTACTTAGGACCAAAAAAAAGTAAAAAAATAGAAAAAATATTAACAACGATCAAAGCACCTAATCAGTTAGTACGATTAACACGCCCTTTTGAAAGAAAAAAGGTATTGGAAGTCAAGAGAATGGGAGAATTGGCTTTTGTATTATAGTTTACCCATTTTAAAGTCAATGAAACACTTCGAAAAATACGCTAATCATTGGAAACTATTGGTAGATGCGTGTTATATTTTGCTACAGCAATCAATTAAATTGTCTGATATCCGAGAAGCGAATGAAAAACTCCTTAACTTCGTCATACTTACCGAGGAGTACTATTCGAAAAAAGCTATGACATATAACATTCATCAACTATTACATTTGGCACAAAGTGTTTTAGATTGGGGACCTCTATGGGCCCATCACGGTTATCCATTCGAAAATGGAAATGGAGTAATATCGCGTACAGCTAAATCAGCCAAAGGTGTATTATTTCAAATATGTCGAAGCCTAAACTTTAATCGTTGCATCAATATAATGGAGCGTCACCTGCAAAAATATGCACCAGAAAGATTGGAATTTTGCATGAAATTGGAACAAAAATTTACTAATAAGTCGTATAAATTGACCTCTCATTCAGCCTGCAGATATTTTGGTAAAGCTCAAACCACTGAAGATAAATGGATCGATAAATTATTTCTATCAAAATCAGCAAAATCTTATCAAAGGATGCTTAAAGATAATTGTTTATATTCAACAAAGAATAATTTACGATCTGATAATTCTTATATGCCAAACTAAATGATGGATCATTCATAAGAATTGAAGAATTTATAATGGATATACAAACAAGCAAAGAATACACAATTTGTAAGATAATCAACACTTCTTGTGATGGTTGTAATGAGATAATTGTTTCCGAGGGTGAAACTAGTTCAGCTGTTTTAACGGAAGACATTTCATGTATAGGAGTTTTTATAGAAATAAAAAGTATAAAATATATAACAGGTGTTCCTAACATGCTGCATTATTAGCCACTATGGTTTAATAAAGTTTTTATACATTACGTTGCACTTCGTATATCACTCTTTTTCATTGATCCCTTATAAATAATTACCCGAAGACAAATTCTGGCGCAAAAATTTTTCATATATTAATTGTATGAAATGTATTAATAGTCTATATAAATTCTATATACCTTATAGATAAATCCTACATAAATTACACCAAAATTCAATACATATTTATCGTGCTTTTTTATTGAAAATTATATGTCTATTATAGGGTAAACCTACTACTTATCAAACACTTTCAACTTCGAGTTAAAATAACACGATAAAAATTATTTCTAACAATGAGCAGTTTTTTTATTCAATTATGCATGTAATATACTTTAAAATGGTATAATTTAATAAAATTTTGATTTATAATATCAATTATTATTGAGTTAAATTTACAAAGTTACTTTAACAATACATGATTAACTACAAAAATTTACCAAAAACCTTCAGCAAGTGGTTTGCATAAATCTGAGTTAATTAGTTGCAATATTTCATTATTTATGAAAAAATGATTGGAGCATGTGAAGAAACGTCTTAAAAATGATTTCCTATAATAGTTTCCGGCTATTGACCGAACAAAATAAAGCAATTGTAGTTTTTAGAAATATTGCAATTTGTTATTTATCAAAACCATGAAAGTAATGTCTACCTTATAAGTCATGTCTAAGTAATGTCTATATAATTTCAGTATATTAATTTCATTTCTATAACCTGCATCGAATTTCTGTTGATTTCCAAGCTAGTTTTAAGGGTGTGTACGGAAACTGACATTTTCGGCTTTTTTTAGAAATTGCTCATAAAATGCAAAAAAAAATTAATTTTAGGAAAAATAAATATGTGCATTTAATTGTGATTAATCATGTAAAAATTACACGCAAATTTAATAGTTTCTATGACGAGGAAGTATATTTTTCTGTAAATTTTATATTAGAAACGTGTGTGGTTACATGCAGGTCACTTTTAAACCACAAGGGAAGTACACAGATAAGAGAATTCCGAAGCCGTTGGAGCGCTACTTGTATTGGTCACCAAGTTTTGAAAGAGAAAGAATTCGACGAGTGCGCGACGGTAGCTTCAGTGCGCAGCAGTTTTCGTAATAGGTTGTGTTTGCAAAACGTGATAGAATTCGCGCGCCTACAAAGTACAAGTTTTCTTTGCACATTAAAATACTTTTCAGTTTATCGCATAATAGTTAAATTCTAATATTCTTGCATTGTTTTTGATAAATACACAATCGCGAATAATTGATTTCATGAGTAGTTTTGCATAATTGTAAAATAAGCAACAATGGCTAACCTAACTCACGCATTAGTCAGATTCGTAAAAAATAATCCCAGCAATGCAGCGAGCATTGTTGAAGTCGACTGCATTAAAGTTATAAAAAGAAATGAAATGAAACCAAGTGATTCTTTCGAATCAGATAAATTATATGATATAAAAAAAGTATCGTCTGGGCCATATGAAGCAGCATGCATTTACCTAATAGGATGTACGTATAACCTTATATATTTAAAATTTATGATTGAATATTTATGGATATAATGTGTGGTGTTGTTAACTTTTTATAATATGATTATTAGCTTACGATGAATGTGAAAAAAAGATAAAGACCCTAAAAGAAAAGGAATCGTAAGATTCAGTTTGTCGGAGGTCAACAAAGTCATTTCAGATACATCGCAAGAGACGATTGATGATGCTGATTTGAATTCATCTGCAATTACGGAAAAGAAAAAAGATACGGTGACTGCAGCAAAAAAGAGAAAACGCAAAAGAAAAAGTAAACAAAAAAATGACAAAAATGATGTGAGTATTTTCTCTAATATATTATTTTAAAATTTTTGATAATATTTTCAAGCCATGCACTTAACATTAGAGCAATATAATAATTTCATTTTTCAATTTCTGTGTTGTGTAGTCTACTTCGAATACCTCACCACCATCCGAAGAGAAGACGATTGAACGTCCCCCAAAAAGGAAATCTCCAATTGCTGCAGAATCTGAAAGCCGTGATAATGAAGATAACAAGTCTTTACCACCATCCAAGAAGCAGACTATTGAACGTAAACAAAAACAGAAATCAACAATTATTGCATCTGAAAGTTCTGATGATGAGACTTTTGTGGCAGATGGTCAAAAGCATAGCAAAGTTACTGTGAGTATATTTTTCAAGTTATTATGTCATAGTTAATTTTTATATTTCTTTCAAGTGTACGTACTTGAAATCAAAAACTTACTCTAATTTTATTTTTGAATTTCATGTTGCGTTGAAGACTAAGTCTGCGTCGAGTGCCTTACCATCATCCAAGAAGCAGATTGTTGTGCGTAAACAAAAAAATAAATCAAAAACTGTTGAATCTGATACTTCTGATGACAAGTCTACTGTGAGCGATGGTAAAAATCAAAACAGTGCTGCTGTGAGTGAATTTTTTTAGACTTGTTTCATAATTTTTTATATTGTTTTCAAGCCTACGTATTTGAAATCAAAAACACATTTTAATTTAATTTTTTTCAATTTTATGTTGTGATACAGAAAAAGTCTGCGACGAGTGCCTTACCACCATCCAACATGCAGTCTCTTGAGCAATTTAGCCTCAGGAACTCAAACTATTTTGATATGCCAGTAGAACGCCATGAACCTGTCCATGCTTTCGGTGGTGCAGACAATGATAATTATGGTAATTATAATCCTGTACGTGAAGATCATCATGACTTGCGAATACCTGCACTACCTAATACACCTAGAAGCTCACGTGCTCCAAATGCGAATGTCATAAAAAGGAAGCAAATGGAAGTATGGTCAACAAACATCACCATCAACGGCAAGGTTTGTTTCTTATGTTTATTTACGTTTTTTAAAACTACTATTCTCAAATATATCTTTATTTCAGAAGGAGAACGTTGAATTGATTCATCTGGGACATGGAATTTCAATTTCTAGAAAAATATGGGAAAAACTAAAAATTATATCATCTACCAGGTCGCAGTTTATTAAGAATGTTGCCAGAAATATCTATGGAGTTGAAAAGCTCGCTAACAGATGTTTAAAGGAGGGGACGTATGAAAAAGTTACAACACGCGTTTCACCAAGAAAAGTTATGACCCCAATAAAACTAGAAGTAATTACATGTAAGTAACAAAATACTTCAATGTATTGATCACATTTTTAATTAAGACAAAATCATTCAACCAGTATTAATTTTTAATTATTGATATTTTTTCAGCATGTTTTCGCTTTTTTCTGACCGAAGTCAGACCTTCGCTACTGAAAAAAATGAGGATATATATGGAGTACTGAGGGAAGTCAATACTGCACTAAGCTCCGAAATTAGTACTCAAATAAATAAGTACAAGAATAACACTCAAAAGAACGTTGAGCTTCCAATCTGCATTGAAGAAGACCCTACTCCATATGTTACTTACTAATTTCTAAATGTTATAGTATAAATCAGAATATGCTCTCAATTTTGTTTTTTAAATTTAATTTTCTTTTTTTTAATGGTTGTGTGCAAGGAACAAAATTCGCTTCCAAAAATTACTTGTTTTAATTTTAAGAAAGATACTGTTTCTGTTTCTTAAAAGAAAATTTCATACAGTAGCATCATAAATTTAGTAGCGTTATAACTAGTCTTCTGATTAAAAAGTTAGATTTAGTTTTCTGATCAACCAAATATTATTTAATAATTTAAAGGTAAAAATGAAAATCGTTTCGTTTGTTGAAAAAAAAACATTCCATTCTAGTTGACTTCTTTTTGTTTGGCAATTTAAAAATTGACCAAATACTAGTTAATACTAATAAAATTTAAGTAAATAGTTTTGTTTGTAGAAATAAATATTTTTCTATTCTAGGGTAATTGAGATTACAAAATACCAAAAAATATTTGTAAACATGAAAAATTTATCACCGTACTTATACTGTACCACTTAATTATAAAAAAAAAGTATCTTTGTTGTGCCATTTTGTTCTATGTTAATAGAGTTGTAGCGGATACGACAAATGATCGTTCTGCGTTCTGGTTTTATGCTATTATTTATATTATTATTCGTTCTGAAAACAATTCGTTTTCTCTTAAATTTCAATAAAGATTTCAAATGCATTTTTCTACTTAATTTTTTATATCCTTATTTGATATTATTTAATTTTTCTATTTGAATTTTGCATAAAGTTTGCTCTCTTCCCATACGTGCCAGAGGAAACGCAAAACGTGCACCTATATAATTTTTATAAATATTTTAAATAAAATTTTAACAAATAGCTCTTCAAATGTACATTGAATATATCACGATTTTATATAGATTTCATGAAAATCATATTCTTGGTGCTCGGTCAGAAAAAAAAACAAAAAATTAGATGTATTTTACGTGCCCTTTTCTAATACTTTACACAAATATTTATTGTATTTTATGAATATTTTACAAAATCTCACGTTTAATATACTTATATTTTATAAATATTTTACGTGAAATTTATAAATATTTTACAAACAGGATATTTTTGGGCTCGATCGAGAGAAAAAAAAATTTTTTTTTACACATATATTCAAATATTTCTTGCATCTTCTGCGTCAAATACACGCTTGAATATTAGACAATTGTGACGTGAAATTTACGCATATTTCTTGTACATTTCTCGTCAATTTTGCATATATTTTACGTTGGTAATCTACGTGAAATATGCCCATATTTCATTCGATTTTTTTTCAGCAGGGTAGCACATTCATGATCAATACTCAATTTATCTAACACTCATTTGTAATGATGGGGTTTTCAAACTTAATACTTTTAATCGCCTAGATAATAATAATTTTGTTTTTATACGTCCTTAATATTTTTCGCCTCAATAGAACTCCATTAAACGAAAAATACAGATTATTCTGTATGAATTCAAAGTTAATCTGTAGAGATGAGGTAAATAATAAAAAAAACCGCTGCCAAGTTATTGGCAAAGTGCTTCCTCATTCTATTTTATTGATTATAATAAATAAACCTATAGTGAAAAAATGAAAAAAAATTTTTTTTCAAATTTACAAAAAAAAATTCAAAAAATCGAAAAAAAATTTTTTTTCCCCGTGTATTTCCAAAAACCTTTTTCTAGTCTCATTACTACAACGACAATGAATGCAATTGAAAAATTCCGGCAATTACACATGAAAAATGAAAAAAAACAATTTTTTTCGAATTTATCACAAAAAATCGAAAAAAATTTTTTTTCCCGTGTATCACCAAAACCTTTTTCTGGCCTCATTATTACTCAAAACGACAATGAATGCAATTGAAAATTATACAATCAACCATAAACATTTTCGAGATTTTGCTTCGGACATACGTACATACACACACACACACACACACACACACACACACACACACACACACCACCCACACACAACCACACACACACACCCACACACACACACACACACACACACACACACACACACACAGACGCCTCGATGGCTCAGTTGGTAAAGGGCTCATGCCTCTTGCTTGCTGAATCTGAGAGTGTCGTCTAGGGCGTGGGTTCGATCCCACTGGGGGAAATTTCATTCGTGATTTTTCCCCGGTGTGGTCGAGCCCGTGCCGAGGTGGAGCGGGTACCACTCAAAAAGAAGACCCGGGCTACGTCATCGCCTCCGAAGCGGTAAAAAACCCCGATCACTGTGCGAGCTGGAAGCGAATAGGATAACCATAAGTAGGAGCCGAGGCGAGGACACACAGGCTGGCAATAGAGGAGCACAACGCTCCCGTGATGAAGTCTGAAGTCAGAAGCGAGAACCACACTCACAAGAGGCGCCGGATGCGGGAGCCAAGGCTCCGCTGGCGCGCATGATGGTGCCTGAAGCGAGAACACACTCACAAGACGACAACAGAAAAAGGAGTATCAAAAAACTCACGGAGACTCAAAGGGTAGCCGGAAGCGAGAACCACACTCACAAGATGTAGCCGACAGAGCAATCGGGCCTGCCGGCCGCGCGCAGAAGCGAGAACCACACTCACAAGAGGGCACTAGACAGCGAGTTCTAATACTCAACTCAGGAGGAGACGCCAGCAATGTGTGACCACGCAGTAGACGGCTCTGAAAAAGGGGATACGACATCGAGAGATGGCTTCGCGCAGGATCGGAGGTTCACCAAGTACAAAAAAAAGATGAGTCCCTGAACCCCTAATCGTCGCATATCACTATGCGATGGATGGGGTATGGAAAAACAACGACTAAACAGAGTAGCAGAAATGCTCAATGAACCCCGGCCTCACCGAAGCAATGCCTAACGGCGGTTACCAGAGGTTCCGAATGGGGTGGAGTAGAAAAAAAAAAAAAAAAAAAACACACACACACACATACATACATACGGACATTTGTTGAGAATTCAATCAAGTTTACAAATATGTAAACCAAATTGTCCTACGAAGTCTGGTTCAAAATCTCGTTTTCGAGCCTATCACAGAGCTTCCTCTATGAGGAAGCAATTATTCGAAAAAAGGAGCGAAAATAAAGTGCTTGTTAGTAAGCATGGAAAAAAAGGAAGCACCTGGAACTTCTTCTATCTCATTCTCCATCTTCTTCATCTTTATTTACTTTCTCATTAGCCTAAGTATGAGCACATCGTTCAATTGCGACAATAAATTTTTTTCAGCATTTATGCTGGTAAAAACATTGCAATTAGAGACATGTCATCATTTAAAATCGATGAAATTCTGCTCACACTCAAAGAGAAGAATTCTTCATCGCTAACGTTCGCTAAATTTATGTCAGAGATGGTTGTTAAATATGATTTCAAATTAGCTTTAGTGTGAAAAAATTGCAGCGACATCATACGTTTATTATATACACATAACCTACCTCCTATAAAAAGTGGTTGCAAACTCTGTAGGTTTATTTGACTTGAAAAAATCATCCATCGTCGACTATTCACTTTCCCCTGGCCCACAATATACTATCTAATGTATTCTAACGTATAACGTAAAAATAAAACCGACGAAGACAAACGCGCGGAAACAGGCTTGTAAGCAACACGTGTTTACTCGTGTTCACAGAGTGACTGTAGCGCTGGCAACAGTTAGTTATTTTGTCATGTCTAATAACAACTCAAAAATTATCAGCTGGCATTCTCTCGAGGGCCGTTCGAAACAGTAGAACTAATGCGTTGTGTTGATCGAAAAAATGTTACAAGTCAGAGACAATTTCTCTATGAGTAATCCTACTGAGCTGACAGCGTTGATCAACTTGCTCGTTAGAAGTTCCCATGAAATAAATTTGAACAAATTTATAATCGAAATCTGGTATTGGAAGCAGCGATCCTGCGCGATGATAAATTTGTCCTTGAACTTTGAACGTTGACATGAAATTGTTTTTTACAATATCAGTTGCACCAAACGATGTCATTTGAAAACATGAATTATATTTGCAAATATTTTTCAAGAAATGTTTTGATATGCGCGTGTTACCTGAAATACGAATTATATTTGCAAACGTTTTTCAAGAAATATTTTCAAGAAATTGATAGACGTTACCTGTTACTAAAATTAGTAATGGTTCTGGTGGTACAGTCAATCCTGGTAATTTAACTTTTACAACCATGCAGCAAATTCCTGGGGGCTCATTTTTAAATTTTAACGCACCACAAAATTCACATAATTTATCACATTTACCGATGATGTCATTTTCATGGTGGCTGTAATCTATGCTGGGATCACAGTGAAACGCAGCGTGATGTAAGGACAATGACACTCGTCGTTGAACAAGACGTTCGTGTTCAGCTGCTAGTCTTGTGGTGCGGTGGTCGATAGTTTCGTTGGCACGGATTCAAGTATGACGTAGACGATCAGCCTGTAATCGTTCAGCTTGTTGGTCGTTTGTTTCTGAGGAGCGGGCTCGAGCACTTTGTACTTGAGAAGCCTATGTCCAAGCCTAAGCCTTGTCTTGCCTGTCGATCTTCAGGTGTTTCGGAAGATCGTAAGTTACGTTGATAGCGAGCTCGAGATGATGAGCGACCAATGATGCACGCTTAGGGGGCATTTTTAAGAGAAAGAAATTTGAGAGAGAGAGACGAACTTTGCAAGTACAATTAGGAATGACAGAAGATTTGAAGTAAGCAACGTTCATTGTACGACAACGACAACGACAACTTTGTTTACGCATGAAAGGAAAAATTAAAGCCAATTAAACGTTTAAACTGAAGAATTTTAGACTAACTTTTTTAATAATTATGGAATATCACCGATGAGTGATGAGCGATAAGTGCGGGGGAGCGGGTGAATGTGTGGGAAGTGTTAAAAAACGAAAAAAATTCAAAACTCAAAAACTTAAAAGTAAAAACGTATTCTAACATCATAGAAACCTTCCAAGTGGTATAATGAATGTGTGGTAAAAATTTCTAAACGATTGGACGGGTAGTTTTTAAGAATATAAAATACAAACAGACGTCGTTTCTGCTTTATATATTGATGTGTGTATTGTAGTGAGCCGTGTTGCCGCTAGGAAAATGTAATTCATGCGATTAAATGTATCAAGTAGGTGAATTAAATAGAGCTAAGAAAGCTTGTAATTTTGGAAGCCTCGAGAGAGGCGAAAGAGAGATGAATAAATAAACGTGAGTTCTTTGCAAAGGGAATCTTGACTTGATCTTTCACCTTCCTCCCATTAACCCTCATTTCCGCCGAAGCCTTGGCGATCCGTAGCAACGCAAGTGAGGGCGGACAACTCAGCGAGCAGCCTCGAGAGTCGACCCGAGCGATCACCTACATCAATATATAGATAGAAAATAGACGTTTATACCGGTAGTGGGGGGTGAGTGGGGAGGGGGTCCAAAATTTTGGTTTTGGCACTTTTTTTTCATGTACTATAACATACCAAAAGTGTGCCAGAATCGGTGACATACACTGCCCGTCAATTACTTTTGCCATACCTGAGCGAAAAATGAGTAAATTTCAAAGTTTTGTAGCTCAGTCAAAAAAAGTCGGATTGACTTTTCGGACCCGCCATTCGAAAGGTATTTACTAGCACTTTAAGGCTATATAAATTGTTATTAGGTTTATTTATTTATTTATCAATTTTTATTAACAATTAACGAATCAAAAAATTGCTTTTTTGTCTTCGCTATTTCTCTTGCCATTTTAGTTAGAAGGGTCGTAGAAACATTTTAAACCAATTATTTGTGGGTTTTGACGAGACCTTTAAATCCTTTTTTTAAAGATTGTCCTACGAGCTTTTTTCACAAAGTTACAGCCCTTTTAGTGCAAAAACGACCCTTTTTTTCGTTCACATGTACAGCGCGATGAAGGGGTCGCACAGTGGCCGGGATCGGCGGAAAATGATCAAAATTATGTGTGCAATAGTAAAGTGTTGAAAAACTTTGTAGTAGCGATAATTTTGTATAGATATGGGCCTCTTTTAACAGAATCCACGACCCGATGCGCAAAAAAAGTGCCAACCCATTACCCCACTCAATTATTGCCCGTCAATTATATTTTCGTCATTTTACGTAAATGTTTAAAAGCTGTTGAAGTTTAAAGTTCAATTAGGCTTTTCAAAACGCCTCTAAATCAAGACATTCATTCTTCGAGAAGCTTTTTCCAATCTCTTTTACACCTATAGAAATTTCGCCGCACCTCAAATATTTATTAGCGGTATAAATAAACAAATGATAAAATAAAAATTGACTTTTTGAAAATTACACAAAATAAAGAAAAATTCATCAAGCTCAGTGTATCTTATGTTTTTGGGGTCTCTGAATCCGAATCCGACCTCAGTTTTTTTGGTTCGTCTTTTATAGGCCATTTGAAGGTCAAGTAATAAATGATGATCAAAAAAAATCAGGAAAATGTACATGTGTTTCATAAATGATAATAATAGATTTTTTGCTATTTGTCAATTTCAACGTCAATTTAGTTGAAAAAATGCTTGAAATATCTAAAATATCCTAATGATGTAAATAAGTAAAGATGATAAAAAAATGAAAAAAATCTTGAGAAGCAGAAAATATTTATCAATGAATTATCAATAAATAAGGACTTTTTCATTACAATTTTTTTTAAGGGAATATAAAAATGGTAATCTTTATTTTAATCCTCTTCAAATCATCTACGTCATTTTCAGACTCGTATTCAAAAATGTCTTCGTTATTAGTCTCTATAATTAAATTTTTCATCTCTTGCGAGTACACATGTTTTTTCTTTTTTTTTAAACTCCTGCACATTGAAACTAAAGGATCTGAGGACATCAATAATCTGTGAAACAGATCAGTGTTCGTGTGAATCCTGAAAATGATTAATAAAGCATTAGATTCATTTTAATTTTTCAGTTGTAATTTTATATTTGAATATCAAAAATCAAAAAGCGTGAAAATGTCGTTTAAATTAAAGTAAAAGAGTAATCGAGTATAAGAGGCATTACCTGGTATCTTTACGTGTGAATTTATCTCGATAACGTTTCACATTTTTATGATTGGACTCCTGTGCTTCTTCAGATAGAACTCCTATCGGTAATGGAAGGCTTTCTATAATTTTATAGCCATGCATTAATAAAATGTGAACTGCTGCAGGCATGCAGTACCATTTATAATGCTCAACAAATTTCTTTGCTGTAGCATGACAGTATTCTTTGAACGCATCTATATTTGTTCTTTTAGGACATGAAATAACAGCCGAAATAACTTTGAAGCGATTTAGTAGATCGATATTAAAACCTATCAAAAATTCAAAGCGTTTTTTTAAAATTGAAACTCATTCGAAGTTTCATTAAAAATGGAATAACATATTTATTACCAATTAACTTCAGAAACCTTAGTAACATTTTCAAAAAATTTTCTGGCTGTATTACCGTCATTTGTATTGCCTGACCCTGGAGTTGGTTTATCTACTGCTACTCCCAAGACGGATTTCAATTTATCTTGTATAAATTTTTTTTTTTCAGCTACGGCCAATTTATGTTCGTCTTCTGTTGCCTTAAAATCGAAAAAATTATTTAAGAAATATCTTATAAAATTGTTAATTTCTGATAAAATTGCAAATGTCTATAAATAACGGTATTTCAGACGCTTTAAGTTAGTGTCATCTTTTTCTAGAACATCCACGTATAGCGAGTCAAAAATCCGTATAAAGAGTGACGAATGTATTTGAAAAATTTTAAGTAATGAAATTTGAATAAAAAATTTTTAATAAAAAGTTTTATTTAACCAAATCAAAAAAATCAACTAAAAAATTGCACGAAAAATAACTCATCACCAAATTACTTCGTTGTAACACAGCTTTAGATAAAGTGTTTTGTGAGCAAATGTGGAGAGATTAATTCAACTTACTTGCCAAGCTGTAAAACTCATGCGATATGATACGTGTAACACCAATTCCATCAATTTTATATGTGCATGTAGCACAGGTAGACTGTATTTTAAAAAGTCTTCTGTGACTTCCTTGCGCATAATAACGTCCAACTTATTCATCTCAGTTGGTCTGGCCTTACAGAGAAAACATGATTGGGTTGATTTATTTTCTGTTAAAGCATTGCAAACCTGCGAAGAGTTTTCATAAAAAATTTTATTTCACCCAAATAAAAACAACAGCGTAAATGATTTTAAATAATGAGCTTATTTTTGATGATTCGAAAATCGATAATGAAAAAATACTTATAAATACGTGAGCACACACACTTATCATGAATTCAGTCTCGTTTACAAGTATTTAAATATAAGTAATCGGTAAATTTTTTATTATTTAAATTCAGCTACAATCTAGTTAATAATTATCCAAAAAACGTTTATTTATGCTGAAGATTTCAATATTCAATGCGTATCATAAGAACTTCAAATAAGTAAAAAAAAGGCTTATTATAATGGTAATTAAAAAGCTTATGAACTAATCCATATAGTCGAGTCTTCTAATGTTATTAGAATTTTCAGGACTGTGCTTCATATTTTTTCAGAACCTCGAAATTAATATTTTCTCAAAAATTATGGTTATTTTGAATATTTGAAAAATGTATAGCTCGGCATAGGGTGATTTGAAGCTAAAAACTAGCGACCTTTTTGACTGGAAATTTTTCAAACATCTAGAATAAAAATACTCCAAAGGAATCTAAGCTTTTTGAAAGCTTACTCATGTAGGATATATGTAGAGAGAAACGTAAAAGTCACAATCTACATATCAAGACTCTGATGCAATTTATCTTTCCAATCGATTCAGACTAAAATCTCTGAAAACTTCACATAGTCTCCTTTAAATTTCAACAAACACCTCTTCAATTTTTGTATGTTCTTGTCGTAAAAAAAGTTCTGAAACTCTTTGTGACTTTTACGTTTTCTTCTATAGAGCAGCTTTCAAAAAGCTTAGGAGTATTTGAATTTTGTTTCGTTTTCTTAAAAAATCGGCCATAAATAAAATTATAAATAATTAGTGATTTGTTAAAAAAGAGTTCTTACTTTTCCATCTATCATACTCAAAATCATTTGAACGCTAACACTGCAACCAGCTATTTGTACGTCAGTGAAATTACGTAATTGTTCCTCCATTGATTTCTCTGTAGTGCGACATAATTCGTCCGTTTCTTTTTGAAATAAAATTTGAATGGGTCGACAAAATCGAGTGGAATTTGGTGTCTTATTGAACCATATGGTTTTATATGAATCTGATTCAATTAATATTAACGGCGCCATAGAAACGCCAAATACATTCTCACAAGAGACATCAATCTCTCCTGTGAGACTTTTTGTTTAAATGCATGCGCATTAGTGCCATCAAACCCGTACTTACAAATCAATCGAAGTTTCATATTTAACTCCTCTGGATAACTAATATCGAGATACTTTATCAAGCGGATAATAGTGTGCGACAATAAGTCGCAAGTGGAACCTCACATTTCGATTCCGTAATAACAATATTAGCCGGATAAGTCTAATTTAGCCTTAGTTATCTGCAACATGAGAAATATTATAATGTAAATGATAAGGGTGTGCAAGCACTTGACCTCCATGAAGTCGAGTATTTTTCTCGAGTTCGAGTCGAGTTTTCGATTTTGCGAGTACTCGAGTATTTACGAGTATTCGAGTTTTTTCTAGTTTCAACTGAATAAATGAGACATAAACGAAACTATAAACGCCCCTCTTGCATGTGCATACTCATAAGTGTTAAGTACTTGCATTGCACGTATTTTTATGCATATATATATGTTTTTTTGCAGTGCGAGTCAAAAACAAAAACCTCGAGCAATTTTTCTTAAATCTGCTAGGCCATTGGAGGGGTAAAGAAATCGTATGTGTGTAGAGGGCCAACTTTGCTTGCTAGAAGCTGTTGTATCAAGTGACAATCCAGCCGGAGACGCCTGCCTATATGCGCCTCTCCTCACTCAGTCGCTTATGGAGCGACGCTCATGAGCAGGCGCCACCTAGCAGTGTGAAGCGTAAACAATATAATAGTTTTTTAATTCCTCCTTTATTTAGTTGAAACTTGAAAAAAACTCAAATACTCGAAAATACTTGAAAAACTCAAGAATCTGAAAAAACCCGAGTACTAGAATAAAACTCGAATTTTCCCTACTCGACTCGAACTCGACTCAAATTCGATGAGTCGAGTCCATTCGAGTAAAAATTGTATACTCGCATACCCTTAGTAAATTAATAAAAGAAGAAATTAGAGTAAAAAATGTACATGAAAAAAGAGTATGTAAAAAGCAATTATACTGTACCTCGTCGTATGTGGGATACATATCATGGCTTGTTTTAAGAGCAGCATTCCTAATTACATTATATGAAGCTTTTGTTAAATTTGCATCGACTAATAAAGCAAGAGCTTCTTCCACAAATAGTTTTCGGGAGTTAAGCTTCTTAACATTTTTTAAAATGTGACTAGCATATTCTGCGTCCAGAGCCATATTAATGACTTTAACCCCGGCTACATTATTTCAAGCCTCATTTTTTTGAAAAGAGCAGCAGCGCAATCATCTCTAGACCACTCATTTGTTGTTGCATTTCTTTTCCTTCTTTGCGTAACTTCTGATGAATTTGCGTAAGTGAGACTAGGACGTCCTACTTTATCTATAACGATACAATCAACATTGTACGCCTACGAAAAAAAAATTGTTTCAAGAAAGTTCTCGTGGCTACTGCTAAACAGTGTTTAAAAAATGTTCACAAATTCTTTGAAAAAAAATGTGCCCTCAAATTTCACGTAAATACCGTACATTATCACAGCAAACCCTTTGAGTATGAGATTTGCTGCAAGTCAATTGAAAATATAAGCTCAAATCTTACGCAGATGTAGTAGGTGATCGTAAAAAACCTTTCGACTTTGAGATTTTTCATAAATCCCTTGGAAAAAAAGTTACCCTCGAAGTTTACGTAAATATCGTACATAATCGGAGCGAACCCGTTGAGTGTGAGATTTGCCGCAAGTCATATGAAGGTACCATAACCTCAAATTTCACGTAAATATCGTACATAATCACAGCGAACCCTTTGAGTGTGAGATTTGCCGCAAGTCATATAAAAGGTACCATAACCTCAAAAGTCACATAAATGTCGTACTTATTTATACGAATCCTCTCGGATGTGACATTTGCCGCGAGTCAATTAAATAAAAAACTCAAGTCTGACGCAGATGTACTACATGATCATAAACACCATTCGAATTTGAGATTTGTCATACACCCTATGAAGAAATATGTACCCTCAAATATTACATAAATACCGTACGTAATCGGAGCGAACCCTTTGAATGTGACATTTTCCGAAAGTCAATTGACTAAAAAGCTCCAATCGACGCAGATGTAGTACATGATCGTAAAAAACCTTTAAAAATTTGCGATTTTTACGATTCCCATGAAGAAATATGAGCCCTCCAATTTCACGTAAATACCGTACATAATTAGAGCGAACCCTTTGAGTGTGACATTTTCCGAAAGTCAAGTGGGAACAGTTTAAAAAAGCAGATATTTATTTCGCACGAGAACCTCTTTATAATATAAAAAATGCTATATGTGATTATGCTTACTCGAAGTCGATACAATTTCGTTAGACAAAATTTCTTCATCACAATCAAAAGTAAAGTCTTTTTGCAACCAACTATAATGGCGCTCTTCAAAATCGCGAAACGTTTTATGATTCCTTTTCAACGATTTCCAATGTTTATTAAAATCAATTAAAAAACAAGAATGCAGTGTCTTTTGTAATGCTAATTTACATTGGCACTACAACCTGTTAGATGATACGTTTCAATCAACTCACTAGTTAGCAATTCATTTTGGGTCACGTTTGAAGAACTATGGTTTTTCAGTATGGATAAAAAGCTCAGTACGTTTAACAGTAAAGTGTATCATGATTATAATCGTATCACACAATTCACTGTAAAAATTGCACGCGCACTTGCTCGTAGCTCAAACACTAATGATTTGAATAGTTTGGAAAACTGTGATACAACTCTGACTGTGCATGCTGTTGTTTACATTTTTTCCTCTCTAAAGTATACTAGTTCAGTAGCGAACCCTTTGTGTATATTTTGATGACACGCGTAGTTCACGTAAAGTATACACTATATTACCTCATAAGCGAGTTGCACGAGTAGACCTAATGTCGAGTGTAAACAAACTATTTTACTACTATTGCATGTACTAGTACATATACGTATGTTTTGGCCTTAAAGAAATTTATAATGCTTCGCGTAAATAATTTCTAAATGTTATAGAATAAGATACTGTACTACAATAATATACCGAATTATAGTGATCGAACAAATAATATTTACTTACTTTTGAAACCTCCATCTTTCGCATATAATTTATTTCGTTCATAGCAGTTTTTTTCACTTTACACTTTGCCAAATAGAATCTTTTCTGCTTCTCAAGATTTTTTTCATTTTATTTATCATCTTTACTTATTTACATCATTAGAAATATTTTTAAGATATTTCAAGCATTTTTTCAACTAAATTGACGTTGAAATTGACAAATAGCAAAAAATCTATTATTATCATTTATGAAACACATGTACATTTTCCTGATTTTTTTTGATCATCATTTATTACTTTGACCTTCAAATGCCTAAAAAGAGCGAACCAAAAAAACTGAGGTCGGATTCGGATTCAGAGACCCCAAAAACATAAGATACACTGAGCTTGATGAATTTTTCTTTATTTTGTGTAATTTTCAAAAAGTCAATTTTTATTATTTATCATTTGTTTATTTATACCGCTAAATATTTGAGGTGCGGCGAAATTTCTATAGGTGTAAAGAGATTGGAAAAAGCTTCTCGAAGAATGAATTAGACTTGATTTAGAGGCGTTTTGAAAAGCCTAATTGACTTTAAACTTCAACAGCTTTTTAAACATTTACGTAAAATGACGAAAATATAATTGACGGGCAATAATTGAGTGGGGGTAATGGGTTGGCACTTTTTTTTGCGCATCGGGTCGTGGATTCTGTTAAAAGAGGCCCATATCTATACAAAATTATCGCTACTACAAAGTTTTCAACACTTTACTATTGCACACATAATTTTGATCATTTTCCGCCGATCCCGGCCACTGTGCGACCCCTTCATCGCGCTGTACATTTGAAAAAAAGGGTCGTTTTTGCACTAAAAGGGCTGTAACTTTGTGAAAAAAAGCTCGTAGGACAATCTTTAAAAAAAGGATTTAAAGGTCTCGTCAAAACCCACAAATATATTGGTTTAAAATGTTTCTACGACCCTAACAATGGCAAGAGAAATAGCGAAGCAAAAAAAGCAAATATTTGATTCGTTATTGTTAATAAAAATTGAAATAAATAAATAAACCTAATAAACAATTTTAATAGCCTTAAAGTGCTAGTAAATACCTTTCGAATGGCGGGTCCGAAAAGTCAATCCGACTTTTTTTGACTGAGCTACAAACTTTGAAATTATTTTTCGCTCAGGTATGGCAAAAGTAATTGACGGGCAGTGTATGTGCGCTTGGTTATGTAAAAAAGTATTATTTTGACCCATATACATCCTTGGATTGCATTTATGACAGGAATCCATAGCACTTTTCAGAATCGAGGAGCGCATGTCGCGCTCCACCTGGCAGTATGACAGGAACTAAGTGACGACACGCCGCTACTCTATGCAGCGCAAACCTTTCCGCCAACTTTTTTTCGCTCTCATTTAAATTTGATAAGAGATATCGAGAATCTGACAAACCCATTAGATTCCTTGGAAAAAAATCCTATCGATATGGGGTATTCGATGTTTCGAAAAGTTCACGACTTTCGATAAAAACAACATTATGAAAGTGAGAAGTATAAAAAAACCGCTGCCAATGTATTGGCAAGTAGCTTCCTCATACTTTTTTTTTTAACTTGAAAATAATTTGGAAATATTAATATCATCTTTTCTAATTTTTCACAAACGTTTAAATCATAAATTATTTCTGTTTGTGGAATCAATTGCCAACGTTTTTCTCTTCTTTGATATACAATTTTTATCGAATTTTTTCACGATGACGTAACAATTAAGGTAGTTCCATCAAAAAAAAAAAAATAATTTTTAACCAGCGGCCCGACAGTGACTACTTTCCTGCCGCTGCGTAAAGCGGGAAGAGATTTTCGGGCCACTGTGTATGAAAAATAGTATACAGACCTATGCCGCAAAAAAAGAGAGCCCCAGAGCACGTGTTTATCGCCCTCGGCTTCGCCTCGGACACTAATTACACGTACTCTGGGACTTTTCTGTTTTTTCGCGGCCTAGGGCAGTAATAACTATTGGAAATATTAATATCATCTTTTCTAATTTGTTCGAAAAACAGTTTCAATCATAAATTATTTCTCAACCAAACGATACGAAAAAAAAAAAATTTTCCCAAAAAAAAATTTTTTTAAAAATTGAAAAAAAAAAATTTTTTTCTTCGTTTATCGCTAAATTAAATTTTCTGGCTTCATCTTTAATCCATCCATAAACAATGTTTTGACACATCATAAATTTTGAACACGAAACAACACAAAACTAAGAAAAAAGAAAAAATCATAAAAACCAAATTTCATTTTCAAAACGTAACTTTTCAAACTTACGGTGAATCTGTTTACTTTCTATTTAAGATTCAAAGGTTAAAAGCTCTTCCTTAAAACAAGTATTACTTTTATTAGAAAAAACCAGTTTGTTTTAGAACAAATATGACAAAACTAAAAAAAAAACATGAAAAAAAAAATTTTTTTTCTCGAAAATCCCTCATAACTTTTTAAATACTCAACGCACAACTAAAAATGATGTTTTGGCTTCTTCCTTACATCAAAACGAATAAAATGAGACATCTACAGTAACGATACGAACTACCGTCATCGAGATATCACTGCGCACATCCCAACACACGCACACACACACACACACACACATACAGACATGTGTCAGCAATTCGATCTAGTTTAAGAATATATGTAAAAGTACTCTACGATTATTAGTTGTGAAAGTCGAAAATCGGTCCGTCACAAAGCTTCCTCTATGAGGAAGCAAAATGGTCACACCTAAAAAATGTTCACACCTAAAAAGTGTTCACACCTCATATGCATCGCATGTGTGTGTTGTGTATATGTATGTATGTATGTATGTATATGTATGTTACGATGTATATATACGCGCTGTCGCGTATATGTCGCATATATCGAAGACCTCCGGAAAGTCACGATGTTTTCGCACAAATATCGTTCCGGGTAGCCCGCTCACTCACTAGGTCGAGATCTGGCCTCGGCGATGACTTTCTCCGGGGAACTCTATATGCTACATTCTTGCTTTTTTTGTTTTTTTAATTTTTGTAAACGTTGTAATAAACTTGTAATGTTTTGTGGCTTACGGCAAGGCCTAGCCAAATAAATCGTTTATAAAAACCTACATTGTCCCCCCGGGTGATCTACTCTGTGCACCAGATATCTATACCGACTTGGTGACGACTTTCTGCGAGGAAGTCGAGGTGTTATGACTACATTGTACCCCCCGGTGGCCTACTCTGTGCACCATGTATCGATACCGACTTCGTGACGACTTTCTCTGAGGAAGTCGAGGTGTTTTCGCTACTTTGTCAATCCGGGTGGCCTAAGCGGTGCACCAGGTATAAATACCGCCTCGGTGATGACTTTCTCCGAGGAAGTCAGATGTTTTCGCTACTTTTCCACCCGGGTGGCCTAAACGGTGCACCAGGTATGAATACATACCCGGCGACGACTTTCTCCGAGGAAGTCGAGATGTTTTCGCTACTCTGTCAACCTGGGTGGCCTAAACGGTGCACCAGGTATGAATACATACCCGGCCAGGAAGTCGAGATGTTTTCGCTAATTTGTCAACCCGGGTGGCCTAAACGGTGCACCAGGTATCGATACCGACTTCGTGACGACTTTCTCCGAGGAAGTCGAGATGTTTTCGCTACTCTGTCAACCTAGGTGGCCTATTCGGTGCACCAGATATGAATACAGTCCTAGCGACGACTTTTTCTAACAAAGTCGAGGTTTTTGATTTATACTTGAAATTCATTGTAATAGACTTGAAATTCTGAATATAAAATTTGAAAATGGAAAATCTCCTTTTTACCATTACGACAAGAACTTACAACTTCTTGTTGATACATGAAAAGTGTCCATCGTAGAGGTTTGAAAATTTACTAGCTTGTCTAAAGTTGTTTGTTGGACTTCATACTACAATTTTATGATAATAGTGACAATTCTGATTAAACTTTGAAAATGGAAAATTTCATTTTTTATCTTTACGAGAAGAAATTGTACGTTTTGTTGAAAAATGAAATGTTTTCATCGTAAGAGTCTGAAATTTCATAAGCTTGTGTAGAGTGATTTTTTGGAAATCATACTAACACTTCATCATTATTGATTACAATTTTAGATTTCTGATAAAATAATCAAAAATCGTGGAAATTCTTTCATCAAAAGATTATGTAGAGCAAGTATGACAGTCTGGTCCTTACAAGTTTAGTCTTACTTCATAATCTTTGTTTGATCATTTTTAAATCTGGTAATTTCAAAATGTCAATTATCAATTACTTAGCTATGATGTTAATGAAATCAAATAAATTCCTTCAAGTATTCATGCAATCTTACAATTTTATATTTCAAACTGCTAGCTCACTAAAATATTGACAATAAAATAATTCAAAACCGTGGTAATACTTTTTCAAAAGATTAAATAGGGGCAAGTATGACAGTCTAATCCTTATAATTTTATTCTTCTAAAATTCTTTTTCTCATTTATAAAACTTTCAATTTCAAATCGTCAGTGATCAATTACTTAGCTATGATAGTAATGAAAATCCAATACATTCCGACAAGTATTCAAGCAAACTAAATTTTTTTCCCTTAAACTATAACCATAATATGAAGTTTGTGATGAAATAATTTAATAATTGATATATGATTGTTAAAATTAATTCAATAATCAAACACTTAGCTATGATATTATTGAATGTGGTATGTAAAAAAACCGTACTTATAACTCTACTTGCCCGGCCGTCTCGATCAAATCCGATGCGAGCATCACACCAGCAAACCAAAAGCAAACAATATATTTCACAAAAATGTTTTGAATAGTTAGTTAAATTTTATAATTTAATGATGTATAATAACATTATCTTATCTTCCAATTACATTCTTTACATTAATGACATTTAGTTTTTTTTATGAATTGATGGAAGAATGGTTCGAGGAAAAAGTGTGTATTAAAACAGAAAAAAAATACGGAGTGATGACTTAATATATTGTATTTAATTCAGTAAATTTTTCGCATGTTTTTGTAAAAATTAGATGAGCAAATGCACATTAGGCCCAAAATGCACATTTGTTTCGAAAATTCCATTATATTTTCCATTGTATTTAGGCTCCTAGAGGGCTGAAATTTTACAAAAAAGCTCCTGCTAACATTTAAAACAATCTCTGAAACTTTCAGCCCAATCGGTGCCAAGAAATTTGGCAAAGATTTCTTACTGAAGCCAAAAAATATTTTTTTTGCGAATTTCAATCTTCAGACTTCATGCGCCACTTGAAGGCATCATTGCTCGCGCCCAGCTCGCAGCTCTCTTTTTTCATCGTATACTTTCAATAAATTACTATTACAAAGTGATCGGCGTCAAAAGTGTTTTTTCGTTCCGCCCTATTGCCCAGGTGAAGAATCGCTGCCTTCATTTAACCCATTAACGCCCAGACGGACTGAATTTTTTCTTTATTGTAGTCTGCAACTAAACATCTTATCAGAGCGAGAAAAATTCTTAAGTACCCATTTTTTATGTAAAATTAATGTACTTTTTAATCATGAGTTTATAACTAACCTCTGACAAAAATTAAAAAAGTTATGGACAATTTAGTGCAAAAAAATACGATTTTGAATCCTGAAAAAAAACTTTGATTCAAATTTGTTTCATGAAAGAGAGTGAAACTATGGCCAATAATACCCAAAATTGTGGAATAAGAACCTAAAGTTTAAAGTACCGTACGTGGGATTAAGCCGTAACAGCTCCCGAACCCATGTAGCAGGGTCCATGCAGCAGAAGCTGATGTTGGACTGAAACTGAACTCACCCGTGAATTTTATCTCACGTGCGAGTCGACAGGCATCGCGTCCTCCTCTTATCCTCGCACATTGTTTCGAGACAAAACATGTCTTTTTTCTCGCGAGGTGCACATAATTTTAATTTTAAGGCATGGCGCGAAATTAAGATCGTTGCACTATATATTTTTCAAAAATGTCAGATTTATTGGAAAACTTAAAATAATTAACACAAAAAATGAATTGATTAACAGGGTCCAGTTATGTCATTGACGTTTGGAACTATTGTATCCGATAAAACTTTGCAATTTAATGGCGCAAAGAGTTTAATCAGTGGTATCTTTTTATCAATAGTATTTGGATTTATATTTGGACTCCTGTTAGGAACTACCGAAATGCCGTGGGGTTATAATGATTGGCCAACAGATGAAATGAAGGGAAGGTACAGTAAACTTTGTTTCTAATATGGCAGATTCTCCCGCAAGTGAAACGGCAAAAAAATTTTTTTTCCGCGAATAGGAAAAACTTTTTGTTCTTGATGTCAGATTTGTCCCAAAAATCTTTAGAAAAATTGGGGCCTTCTATGACACTTTTTTAGAGGCCCAAAGTAGACATTTTAGCGTTTTCCCGAAATTCATTAAAAATCGCAAATATTCAAACAATTCCTAGATCAGTGTAGAAGGATTTAAAAGTAAAAGTGACATGAAACTTTTTTGTCGGAAATTGTCAAAATCTTCAGAAAAAATGTATTCTAAAGACTTTCATCTCTAAAACTATGTAAAAAACTTTCTGAAAATGTCAACTACTGCCTGATAAAGTTTTGTGATGGGTCTGAAAGTGTAACGCACTTTAGACAGCAACATGTGTCCAAAAAAGTGCAAAACACGTCGAAAAAAGGCCCGAAATGCGCAATATCGCCAAAAACAGCCATTTTTCGACGCTTTTCAATTAATTTTGTGCATTTTTGAGTTCAAAATAAAGTTCAACATTTTTCATGCGCTGGTGTCTGACCCGACGGAGGCCCGGTGCGGGGCCGCGGCCGGACCTATGCGCGTCGGGCCGAGTGGAGGACGCGTGTACCGGTCCTGCGCGTGTATCCGAGACGAAAACGGGTGTATTCTGGGACGGCTGGGGACCTGCAGGCGCGTTCGCATGAACGGCAGTTGCGCGCGTACCCGTAAGAGACTGGCGCCTTCACGCAAGCGCGTATTTACCATGTGTTTTAGGTCCGCAACGTGTGTGCGTGAGTGGGCGTTGCTCAGCTGGCTGGATCTCCGATAGGATGGCTGTAATAATAAAAAACTATTAGTACAAATTTATCAGTGAAGTATTACTTTATTGTTGTCCAGCTCGATGTACATCGGTGTTTAAAAGCCCCTTTTCTAAAAATTTTTCTCAAAAGTTCCAAGCCATTGTGACATCAATTGACTCCACATAGTCTGAGCCATATCTCGAAAAAAGAGCGTTTTGACAAGATACGCGAAATATGCCAGCTTTGTATTGAAGTATGACAAGATAATATTCTCTGCATACAACACTTCCTTGGACGCGAGGCCGGCGTTTGGCCTGGTTACGAGAAGAAAAAGCCTTATATGCTCTGTTACTATCAGTGTGTATCCACACAGTGCCACTCCACCTCGCTTTTCTAGTCAGAATTGGATGGACGATGAGGTATGAGTGAAATAGATTGTTGGGCCGGATCCTTCTTTATCACGTACGCGTGTACTCTCGCATATAGTACGGAATATTGATCAAAATTGCAAAAATTTCCCGATGTGCTTGGATTCCAAAAATACCAAGTTTTGCTTACATTCATGCAAGTACCTGCACGATAATTGCATACTAGATTATCTGGCATAATAATGCCGTCCAATCGTTCGTCAAAGGATGCTACTCCGGTGATTAATACCATCTCGAGATCTGCCGTCACTACTACTGCGTCGTATTGCATTGTTTTATCGTTACATTTTGCATCATAACACGTGCCGTCCGTAATCAATTCTCCCGCATCCGTGCAAGTTTCTTTGGATAGCGTGTGTACACACTTTGAGTCCCTACCTGTTACTAAAATATTTTAATTTCTTAATTAATAAAACAATTCTATGCATATTCTTCTTCAATGTATCTCTTACGCGTCGGCTATCGTCCTGCGCACTGCTTGCTCAATAACAACAATATTTATTGATTAGTATGCACAGGGCCGTTACAGCCCGTGCTTGACCTAGTTTGCGAGCTAGTGCATATCACAACTGCAACAAAAAGTTTCTTTCTTTTATTTTTCAATACAGGTCGCGTTGCGACCCTAGCTCCTAAAAAAATTCTAGGTCAGTCTGCGAGCGATCCGGCTTACAATATTCTATAATAAATTATCGAGCAGTTCCGATAACCAAGCAAATTTTATAATTGAATTAAACCAAATTAATATTTTCTTTAAAAAAATTTATGTGCCACAATTTTTAAAATTATACAAAATAATATTTTAAACTTTTGTTGTCTGGTGTGGACCAAACACATTAATTCCCTCAGGTCAAAATGCCACTTTGCTCTGTACTTATTGCGCTTTTACAGACACGCGCTGAATCGTCAGCTTAGAGCGAGGCTTGCAGTGGCCCTAGTTTTTCCTCATCTTGATTACGCGGCCGCTGTCTATAATGACATATTGGCCACGTCTGATATTAAATTGCAGCGTCTTCAGAATGCGTGTGTTCGCTTTGTTTTTGCCTCGATACCTGCTCGTAAACACGTGACACCTTATCGCTTGGCTGTAGGCTGGCTATCGGTCAAAAGACGTCGCGAATACCTGCTCGTCCTGCTCGCACTCAACATTCTGCGGAGCGGTGAACCTAGCTCACTTCGTAATATCTTCAAGTTCTCTTCTGATCGCCAGGCTCGCTATTTATTGCGTCGGCAGGCGCCACTGCTGTGCTACAAAACTCCTCGCACATCATCGCTTCATAACTCATTTTTCATCTCAGCCTCGAGCATTATCAATTCACTGCCATTTCGAATTAACCTCACCAACACATCGATTGATTATCGGGTGCTTCTCTACAACCACTTGTATTGTCTCCACAAGGCGGACTGGATTGCTCGCTGCCATTTCGAGAACATCGCCCCAATTCCACCTCCACTAGTGAACGAGCTCGTTCTTTGGCCATAGAGAGAGTGCCTTGTATGGCTATCATGTAATTTTAATATTATATATATTTTACTATAATATGGTTATTATGCAATGAATCAATTGTATCTCTTAAGTCCAGTTCACTGTTATTTGACATCGTGCTTTGTATATTCATAACTTATTTAACTGCTTATATACTATACTACTTGCTTGCTACTGTATTATTAACTGTAAATATATTTAAAATATTGTTCTATGTACTATGATCTACCTGGATCTCATGGGGTGCTACCCCGCGATCCAAATAAATACACATTTCAAATTCAAATTCAAATTCTCTCTCCCAACCGAACGGTCAGGGTTTGTTGGACGATGGTCACGCGCACGGGCCCCGGCTTTTCCGTACGCGCGGCGTTACACGTAGGGCCTGGGTTTTTGCGCGCGGCTGGCTCGCACGAACCCATCCCTCTTTTTTGATCCGTAAACACACAGCTTGTTCGCTTCGATAACGCTGAAATTTTATAAATAACGAAAGACTTGTACAGTGACCACGCAGTTCATGACTCATCCTTGTACAGTTTGCACGCAGCAACTAGTAGAATGCAATTTGCTCATCCTTTTGCGTGCTACGTCTGTGGACCAAGTGGGTGTGGAAAAACGCAATGGCTGGCAAAATTCTTGAAGCACGCAGGAAGAATGTGTAACGTTTCGTTCGATCCAATTTTATTTTATTTCAGCGAGTGGCAAAATAGCTACAGAGACAATTTTAAAATTCCTGGGATCTCCATAGAGTTTAGAGAAGGTTTGTGACCCTCGTACGATAGACGACGACTACTCGTACGATAATCACAAAAAGAAGCTTGTTATTTCAGATGATTTAATGAGAGAATCGTCTAACAAAACTGTTCTTGACTTATTCACGAAGGGCAGTCATCATAAAAATATCAGTGTCATTTTTCTATCTCAAAACGTTTTTCATCAAGGAAAAACATCGTGTGACATCTCATTAAATACAAAGTACATAGTACTTTTTAAAACCCCACGTGACTGCGCGCAAATCAAACATCTCGCACGGCAGGTGTATCCGGACAGGGTTGCATAATTTGTAATTTGAGCATTACAAATTACATTACAAAAAAAAATTTGTAATGATAAATATTTTCCATTATGAATTAAAAGTCACTTGTGACGGAAAATAATTTCCATTGCGAATTAATAGTATATTACTGCCATAGGCCGCGAAAAACAAGAAAGTCCCAGGGTACGTGTAATTAGTGGCCGAGACGAAGCCGACACTAATACACACGTGCTCTGGGGCTTTCTTTTTTTGCAGCTTAGGTCTGTGTCACGGTTATTTTTTGTATTTTTGTGTATTTTTTGAGTTTTGTTTCTCGAAGCACGTCTTCGTAAAAAGTGATTACTTTTCAAGTAAATAGCAGACAGTTTTATCTCTGAGTTTACTCGGATAATCGTTACCAAATTTTTCTCATTTCTTTAATGAATGAGACAGGGTAATACATTTTTTTATTATACCAGAAAATAGTTTTTTTTTTAAGGAACAAAATAGCTAAAGTTTGAAGTTTTTTTTCGAAAAACTCACAATCATCACAATTTTTCTTTTTTTTCATAATATTTGCTTTATTACCCTTTATTCTTCCGCTTACCCCCGATTCTTTATTACCCAAATCGGCCGAATTAGGCATTTTTTCCGTACAAGTTTGACCGCGAGGGGGCAGACGTGTTTTGGGTATTCCTGTGTATTTAATATATCTATGTATATCTATAGACATATGTACACAAATGTATATAGATATAAATACACAGGAATACCCAAAACACTCTGCCCCCTCGCGGTCAAACTTGTACGGAAAAAATGCCTAATAGGTTAACTGTCAACCTTTAGAAATAACTTTTTACAAAGATGTGCTTCGAGAAAATGGATTCAAAAAATGAAAAAAAACCGCTGCCAATTCATTGGCAAAGAGCTTCCTCATAAAAATACCAATTACAATTTTTTTTTTTAAATAATGAATATTGTTTTTGTATAAAAAATTAAATATTTATTTAAAAATCACCATAACATTTCCTGCATTTATACGTGAAAAAATGAAAAAAAAAAATTTTTTTTCCAAATTTACATAAAAATCTTAGTCAAAAGACCGTGTATACATACATACGAACATTTTGAGAATTCAATCAAGTTTACAAATATGTAAACCAAATTGTCCTACGAGGTCTGGTTCAAAATCTCGTTTGCAAGCCTATCACAGAGCTTACTCTATGAGGAAGCAAAAGTACAACTGTTCATTTCGAGTCGTTAATTTTCATAATATTCAGTGAATCTCTATCTTTTTGGTCTTAAATTAAAGCTTAGCTGCTCTGCTTTCATGACGACACAAAAAAAATAGTGGAAATTCCGGCATTCATACGTGAAAAAATTTCAAAAAATTTCAAAAAAAAAATGTTTTTTCCCGTCTACTGTCAAAAAACCTTTTCTGGCTTCATTAATACTACAAACGACAATGAATGCAATTGAAATTTGTACAATCCACCGTAACATTTTCAAGATTTTGCCTCGGACACACGCACACACACACACACACACACACACACACACCCACGTGCCTGACGAGCCAGCTCCGCCACCACCACTCCAAGCGGGAGCAATTGTACCGGCCGTCACACTGGAAGAGCTACGAGGAGCATGCAGGAGGATCAAGGACCACACTGCGCCTGGGCCGGACGGAGTACCGAACTCCGCTATCAAAATCGCCATCGACACGCACCCTGACATCTTCATGCAGGTGTACACGGTATGCCTGCGTACCGGTGTCTTCCCCGCGTGCTGGAAACGACAGAGGCTAGTCCTACTGCCAAAGCCAGGCAAGCCCCCCGAAGAACCATCGTCGTACAGGCCGCTCTGCATGCTCGACACGGCGGGCAAGATTCTGGAAAGAATCATCTGCGACCGCCTCGAAGCCATCACCGAGAGCCCTGAGGGCCTCTCGGACCGCCAGTACGGCTTCCGGAAGGGACGATCGACGATCAACGCCATCGAGAACGTCATCGCTACCGCTCGAGAGGCTGTCGCGGGCAAGAGATGGAACCGCGGCACCAAAAATACTGCGCCGTCGTGACCCTCGACGTGAGAACGCGTTTAACTCGGCTAGGTGGAACAGCATCCACGCCGCGCTGCGCCGGATGCGCACGCCTGAGTACCTGCTGAGAATAATCAGCAGCTACCTCTCAGCGAGAGTCCTCGACTACGACACGGACGACGGGCCAGAGTCCTACACAGCAGGCGTTCCGCAAGGATCTTGGGGCCCATCCTGTGGAACGTCATGTACGACGCTGTCCTGCGCCTCAACTTCACAGGCAACGTAAGAATCGTAGGCTTCGCGGACGACATCGCCCTGGTGGCCGTTGCCAAGCACCTGTGGCAGATCGAGTACGATCTGAGCGCTGCTATCGAGCTGGTGCGCGACACGCTTCACGAGCTCAGCCTTGTAACGGCTGACCACAAGACCGAGGTACTGATCACTAGCAGGAAGAAAATGGAGAACATCACCATCACAGTCGGCGACTGCATAAGGTCGTCCCCCTGCATCCGCTACCTGGGCCTACACATCGACTCCAGGCTGAGGTTCGACCAACATCTCCGAACCGTCAGCGAAAAGGCAGCAAGAGTGGCTGGAGCCCTCGCGAAGATCATGCCCAACACCGGTGGGCCCAGAAGTAGCCGACGAGAACTCTACGCTCGCGTCGTCGACTCTATCCTCCTGTATGGAGCGCCCATCTGGAGATGTGCGACGGAGACGGAGGCCTACATCCGTCAAGCGGAGGCCGTGCATCGACGAGCCTGCCTGCGCGTGATCAGCGGGCGACCACACGTCTCCTTCGACGCGACGTACGTGATAGCCCGTACCGCCGCTGGCCCTGCTGGCGGACGAGCGAGCGCGAATATACCAGCGCCGCCCGGAGGACGTCAAGGAGGAAGAAGAAGAGAAACGCTGAGGAGGTGGCAGGACCGATGGGATCGGGCCCCAAAAGGCCGATGGACACACAGGCTGATTCCGAAGATCGCAGAATGGGTAGAGAGGGGACATGGAGAAGTGGACTACCATCTCACACAACTCCTGTCCGGGCATGGCTACTTCAGAAGCCATAGCCAGCGCTACGATAACACCCTTAGCGCTCTCTGCCCAGCCTGCCCAAGCATGATAGAAGACGCGGAGCATGTGTTTTTTCGCTGCCCGCGATTCCAAGAAGAGGGAGAGACTACAACAGGCCCTCCAAGAAGAAATCGAGCCGGAAAACATCACCCGGCTCATGCTCGTGACCGCAGGCAATTGGCTGGCGGTAGCGTCCTTCGCGCAAGCAGTCGTCACTAGACTGAGACAAGAGGCGCAAGAGGTGTAAAAAAAAAATAATCCGGACGATGCTGTAGGAAAAAGACGAAATCGAAAACGACGCTTCTGGTTCCCGAACCCCTAATCACCGTAAGGTGGACGGGGGATGTACGGAAAAGACACAGATGTAGCAGAGAAGCTCTATAGAGTCCCCACCGAAGTAATGTTTAACGACGGTTTCCGGTGGGGTACTCGTTTCGAAGGGCCACTGGCTGCAGAGTTCACTCTGCCCACGTCCAAAAAAAAAAAAAAAACACACACACACACACACATACATACATACGGACATTTGTTGAGAATTCAATCAAGTTTACAAATATGTAAACCAAATTGTCCTACGAGGTCTGGTTCAAAATCTCGTTTTCGAGCCTATCACAGAGCTTCCTCTATGAGGAAGCAAAAATGTTTTTTAATATTTTTTTCTACCCTTAATATTGAGCAAGAAATCTCAAGTAAATGAATAATAAACGAACCGAGAGAAAAATAATGAATAGTTTCTTCATTTTAATTCTAACCTTTATTAGCTTCTTAAAGCAATGTTTTAAAACGATTGTTAAACGAAAAAAAAAAAACTATCAGCACATGGAACGGAAAAAACTGTTTAATAATTATTTAATAGTTATTCTTTATTAATTTTTTTTTCCGACAAAAAAAAATTCATAAAGTTCTGGAAAATTGAATATGCGAAAAGGGTGAGAAGAAATTTGAGTGCAAATCGCATTTGCTCGATCACCAAAAGACGGTGCACGAAGGTCGCAAAGATTACGCACCCGACAAGTGTGAGAAGAAATGATGATTCACAAACGTAAATTTGAATACGCATGTGAATAGGGCGAGCCTTGTGTTGATTGCTAGATTTTTTATAAATGTCACGTAATGATACTTGATTCGAGCCATGTTCACATTTCGGAATGATAAATATTAGGAATTATGAATATTCGGAATGTGTACAATTCGGAATATTCATAATTCCTAATATTTATGATTCCGAAATGTGAACATGGCTCCTTGATTCTGAATAGATCACTCTCGTACTAGTTAAAGATTATTATAAATTTGCTCATAGAGCGAAGTTTTTAAATTTTAATTATTTAATAGTTATTGTTTATTAATTTTTTAATAAACTCATCTTTTAAAACCATTTTATGCGTGTAAAATTACAGATCAAAGGCGTCACATCCGAACAAAGGAAATAAATTTAGATATCCGTACATATTGTTAACAATTAAATTACCGATTTTTCTGTTTACTCATGTCCTTGAACCTGTTAAAAATTCTAACTTGGTGAAGATTTCTTCCAGAAATTATTTTGGTCTTCTTAAACTAAATATCATTAAAAAATTTTTTTTGTAATCTCGAGTCAATAGATCCTTACACCATAAATCATAAATTGTGGAAAAAAATTTCATATTCATTCTACAATTTGACGCCTTTATTATTAAGTGATGTGATTGGCGTGCTCCATAATCTCCCTCGGCGTGCACTATAGGAACATTTGTCATCTTGGAGTAGATCCTAGGGTTATTTTGAATACACAGATGTCCCACGTGTGAACTTGGTGTACTGTACATTACGAGAGTATAATATACAGTATAGTAGGTAGATTACGCGGGTATATCTAATAGATCATTTCTGTTTTGGCTGTGTGTAGAGTGTGCCCCCGAAAGAAGTTCACGACCCATAAAAAACAAGTAAGTTGTAGTTTTCTTTTAGTAGTAATTTTTAGAAAATTATTGTGCGTATATACATTAGGGTGGTCCACTTTTTCAAAAATTTTTTGTATCTCGGGGGATCCATCGGAATCTGAAAGTTTGAGGTTTAAAATGAAGTTTCCTTTAAACGAGAACTCAAATAAATGATTTTAGATGGTGTCGATGGATTTTTGAAGTTTAAAAACGTGCTTCTAAAAGGAGCAAAATCGGGCAACCATTCGATTTATGCAAACTTTGCTCAGAGTGTAAAAGTGATCTTAACGATACATTTTCTTACGAATTTTTGTCTGCGAAAGCGAATGCCGTAGTTAGTTTTGACCTAGGAGCACAATTTCATTGAAAAAAACACTTTTTTGATCGTTCTTTTTCGCAAATTTCGCAAAGTTCATTTTCGAGCGAGCGGCAAATAAACAGAAAAAATCTAGGAAATTTTTTGACACCACCAAAATGTAGGATTTTTTATGACAATCCAACGGTATATATTAGTATACACTTTAAAATTATTTTAATGCCGAAAAAGCACGATTTCATCCCAAAAAACGATATTAAAAAATGGAAAAATGGAAAAATATATTCGTTTCTTCAAGAAAATGGCTGAGTATAATCACTCATGAAAATAATTGAATACGACTGTCTGATAGGTTTTTTTCTCACCTTTTAAACGCCGTTTTCAGAGTTAAAAAATTCGCCGTGATACAGCTGTTTTGTACGATGCACTTTTTGGGTTAAAATTCAATAATTCTGAGCTGGCTCTATTCATTAAAAAACCAGCAAAGCAGATTTTTAAGCTAAAAAAGTGCATTGTACAAAATCAGCTGTATCTCGGCGAATTTTTTAACTCTGAAAACGGCGTTTGAAAGGTCAGAAAAAAACCTATCAGGCAGTCGTATTCAATTATTTTCATGAGTGATTATACTCGGCCATTTTCTTGAAGAAACGAATATATTTTTCCATTTTTCCATTTTTTAATATCGTTTTTTGGGATGAAATCGTGCTTTTTCGGCATTAAAATAATTTTAAAGTGTATACTAATATATACCGTTGGATTTGTCATAAAAAATCCTACATTTTGGTGGTGTCAAAAAATTTCTTAGATTTTTTCTGTTCATTTGCCGCTCGCTCGAAAATGAACTTTGCGAAATTTGCGAAAAAGAATGATCGAAAAAGTGTATTTTTTTCAATGAAATTGTGCTCCTAGGTCAAAACTAACTACGGCATTCGATTTCGCAGACAAAAATACGTAAGAAAATGTATCGTTAAGATCACTTTTACACTCTGAGCAAAGTTTGCAATAAATCGAATGGTTGCCCGATTTTGCTCCTTTTTAGAAGCACGTTTTTAAACTTCAAAAATCCATCGACACCATCTAAAATCATTTATTTGAGTTCTCGTTTAAAGGAAACTTCATTTTAAACCTCAAACTTTCAGATTCCGATGGATCCCCCGAGATACAAAAAATTTTTGAAAAAGTGGACCACCCTAATATACATGCTAGTATTTCATTCACTAGGTGTACAAAAAAAAAAATGGATTTCCTTGAGGAGCTCTATGCGGAGATGTCGATGCGGCCATGGTGTGACGGGACATTTTTTGAGATTTTGCCCGAGGCGTCGAGCGTAAATCCACTCTGCGTTGCGGCGAAATGTCAAAACTGCTCGGCGGTCGTAAAATCCTGCAATGGAATCTCGATCAACTTCGTCATTCATTTGAAAAGAGTGAGTTGTTTAAAATATTTTATGCAACAGTAAAGCGAAAATGCCTTTTTGCACACACTTTTTTGTAAAGTAACATGCTTGTTATTTATGCACTTTTCGCATTGTATTGCATACAATTTTGTATGCAACACGTACCTAGCTTTTTGCGCACACTGTGCGCAAAACAAACTACTCGTGCCGGCATAGCCAATACTCATGCATACACTGTGTGCAAAAACGCCTTTCGGACACTTGTCGCATTAATAACTATTATTTATGTTGAACCTGAATGGAACCTGATTAATTAATGTACTGCTTACTTTTTTCATCCTGCAGCGTCATCCTGAAGCGTTCGACGAATACACGCGGTATTGGCAAGAGCAGAGAGTAAATATCATGGCGCGACGTCGGCGTTATATTCAGCGAGGTTTTGACAGAGCGGCATAAAAGAACATTTGTTTAAAAAAGCCCTAAAATTTAAAATAAATAAATAATCTAAAACAAATATAAATGTAATCTTTGTAAATTTATTTTTTAAATTTTACAGATCTCAACAAATTTTTTCATTAAGATATTCATTAGGGTGTCCGTTCTTTCCCAAAAATTAAAATTCCTCGCTCCAGACATTGAAATCACTTCTTAGTGATATAAAAACATGTTTCGTACGGATTATAACTTGTACAGGTACAGGCAGGCCTTAAAATTAAAATCGATATTTACAAAAGGCGATGCACAAAATAGTATCTAGTCATTTTCGAGTATAATGCTTTCCGGCAGATTGCTTTGTTGTCCTAGGAAAACGTATAATCAACGAGTACACCGTGGCATTTCTGTGTTTATCGTGCTTGAGTGCGGACGCAAAAAAAAGAGTAGTTCTCTGTGACTATTAGTTAAAATTTCTGTCAAGAATCCGTAAGGTCGGGGTTTTGCATCTTGTGTAAGTACATACTTTGTATTATTCAACATACCTGGTTTGATAGTTTAATTGAAAAAATTATTTCATTTACTAAAATTATTAGAAAAAATATATACATTTATTTAAGTTGTCAAGCTTATGGCGTAGACAAAGAACACGCTAGTAAGAATAGACCCAGAGCCCAAGACGTAAACAACTCTTGGGCTCTGTTCATCAACGTATGCTCTGTACTGTATATATGCCCTTCGAGCTTGAGTGTAAACAAAGCAGGCGTGCGTGATCGATGTTTTTTATACTTTGAGTGGAAAAGAGACGACTGATTTGAAAAATTTCAATCAATGCAGTATATTTATTATAATTTATTAAAATTAACCTATTATTTCATGCACGCGTTAAAATTATATACTTATACTTAGCCAGACAATTTAAGATTTTTGAAAATAAAACTAGATCGAAAGCTGGAAAAATGTCTCATTAAATTAGATATTTTTCAAAAAGTAAATTTCAATTTTACCAGCGAGTAAAAACGCGAGATCCTGCACCGCACGAAGTATTACGCGTCGAAGGAGCTTCCACGCGGGATAAAAAATCAAGGTTACACATAGAGTCGGGTACGCATGTATTGTTTACGTATAAGCTCACAAGCATTTGTACAGTACGTATATGTAGATACATGTACAGTGACAAAAGAGTTGTTTTGTTATGCTTACAAGTGTGTTCTGTATCTACGCTATATGTATAATGTGCATTGTTGGTGTAAATTTTCGGGGTTCTTATTCACTGCATTGCAATATGTATATATGTCGATCATAGTTTTATCGAGTTTTTTGAGACAGCTGCACATTATTCATTTTTTGCGCGTATTTTATACATTGATTCTCGTAGTCAATTGATACTCCTAGATGCAGATGCGCGGAATGTCGCAATCGAATCGATTATAATTCGAATTGCTTGAATACGTACCGTACGTGGGTGGCACGTTTTTAATTGGACACTGTTTTTTTCTAAATAACACATCATGGTACAAGGAAGCACTTTGGTTTAAAAAATATATATTTGTTTGCTGACATACTAGTTCGCTGCATACACCGTCAGCATAAATATGGACATCGAACAAGGCATGTCTCTCGATGGATTCGAGGATACACAGCCTGAAAAAAAGAGCATCTTCGCCAATTCCCGATCAACTGCTACAGAAGTTTCAAAATCAACCATGGTTGGACGGTAAATATTTTGAGCTATTACCTCTAGAAAGTGATAAAAAAAACTGCGTAGCGAAATGCATGACGTGTTCCAAATCAGTAAGAGGATCCACTCATGTATCGTCAAATTTTGGATTGCATTTGAAACGAGTAAGAAGTTTTTTTCTCAATACTTTTATATTATAACTTTGAGATTATATTGCTGGTATCTTTGTGTAGAGGCATTCAGCAATTGTAGATGAGTACCATGTGTACGTTAAGACCATCAGATTGCCCGAAAAAGCGACGATAGCTCGCAAACTGCAAAGAGAGTCACTTGTTCTTACGACAAGACTAATTCAACAAAAATGTTGCTAGGTTCATTTTGGACAACATGTTGGCTTTCCGCACCGTTGAAAGTTCATCTTTCCGAACGATTTGTAGTGGTTTGTTAAATAAATATTCATATAAAATGCATGAGGACAGTTGCACGTTAGCTCGCTTGCACTGCATTATTAGGCAAAATCTTACAATTTCTAACTCGCTTTGAAAGCTGGGGTAATTTCCCATCAAAATGATGAGTTTTTTTTCTAGGGGCATTTAGTTACTTTCAAAGCGAGTTAGAAATTGTAATATTTTGCCTAATGATGCAGCGCGGGCGAGTTATGGACTTGACGTGAAATGGCTCATGAGTGGTTTAAATTTCGTAGCTGATTATCTTAATATTGAATTTTTTTTTAGATCTTAAAATTAAAAAAGGAGAAGAGAGTATGCTAACAAATATATCGCCAGAAAAAGTTAAGAAAATAGCCAGTGAGATGATGGATGAACAAAAAAATGAAATCCAAGAAATTTTAAAATCTGTTAACCACGTTTGCTTGACTGCTGATGTATGGAGTGCACCAAATCGAAGCTTTATGGGAGTGACTGCTCATTGGGTAAGCTTTAAATGTATATATATTTTTAAGACTTTTATCAATCGCACCAATCGACTTTTTAATGAGTTAGTCAGACATATACACGCTGATATGTATATGGGTAAGGCTCAGAACTTTTTAAATAAACCTGTGCTCGTACGTCACCGATCTTGACGCGCTTTTGGTATGTTAGTACAGATGATAAAAAGTGCCAAAACCAAAATGTTGGACCCCCTCCCCCCTCCTACCCCTTTCCTCCCCTATAAACGTTTTTTCTATCTATATTTATTCTGAAAGCCTGAAGTAATTAAAAAATCTGAAAAAATTCATAAAAATACTTTTGCTTCCTCATAGAGGAAGCTCTGTGATAGGCTCGAAAACGAGATTTTGAACCAGACCTCGTAGGACAATTTGGTTTACATATTTGTAAACTTGATTGAATTCTCAACAAATGTCCGTATGTATGTATGTGTGTGTGTGTGTGTGTGTGTGTTTGTGGGTGCGTGTGTGTGTGTGTGTGGTGTGTGTGTGTGTGTGTGTGCGTGTGTCCGAGGCAAAATCTTGAAAATGTTACGGTGGATTGTACAAATTTCAATTGCATTCATTGTCGTTTGTAGTATTAATGAGTCCAGAAAAGGTTTTTTGGCAGTAGACGGGAAATAACATTTTTTTTGAAATTTTTTGAAATTTTTTTTCGTAAATTTGAAAAAAAAAATTTTTTTTTCATTTTTTCACGTATGAATGCCGGAATTTTCACTATTTTTTTTGTGTCGTCATGAAAGCAGAGCAGCTAAGCTTTAATTTAAGACCAAAAAGATAGAGATTCACCGAAATTATGAAATTAACGACTCGAAATGAACAGTTGTACTTTTCCTTCCTCATAGAGTAAGCTCTGTGATAGGCTGCAAACGAGATTTTGAACCAGACCTCTTAGGATAATTTGGTTTACATATTTGTAAACTTGATTGAATTCTCAAAATGTTCGTATGTATGTATACACGGCCTTTTGACTAAGATTTTTCGTAAATTTAGAAGAAAAATTTTTTTTTTCATTTTTCACGTATAAATGCAGGAATCCATGATTACAGGAATGTTATGGTGATTTTTAAATAAATATTAATTTTTTATACAAAAACAATATTCATTATTTAAAAAAAAGTAATTGGTATTTTTTATGAGGAAGCTTTTTGCCAATGAATTGGCAGCGTTTTAACAATCCAAACGACCTTGAATTTTTTCAGATTTTTTGAGTGCTTCAGGCCTTCAGAATAAATATAGATAAAAAATAAACGTTTATAGGGGAGGAAGGGGGTAGGAGGGGGGAGGGGGTCCAACATTTTGGTTTTGGCACTTTTTTATCATGTACTATAACATACCAAAAGTGCGTCAAGATCAGTGACATACGAGCGCAGGTTTATTTAAAAAATTCTGAGCCTTACCCACATATTAATTGTTGCACTTATATCTCTCATATATTTTTTTTTATGATCTTACGGAAAAGATTTTTTGAATCCGATAATAAGCGTAGAAGATAAGATATCGATGTGATTTGAACGCGTAAGAAAGTACTATTTTAACTGGGCTTAATCGCGAAAGTGGATAAATAAATCCCTTTTTTTTCGGTAAAAGTCACTCTCTCTGTCTCTCACTCTTTCTCTTACGTCACTCACACGCTTAGCCTTGTCAACCTTCAATATAAATATATACACGAATTAATGCAATCATCAGTAGTAAGGCTCGCGAAACATCTCAAATGTGCACGCGTTACCGCCATCATATATTCTGCGCTACGTTGAGACAGTAAACATTTTTTGTGACTGTCGTTGGCGATAAATACCGCTCGTTATTTTTTTAGATCATTTTATTATTTAGACGTACCTTAATTGAAAATCGTGACAAACATGCATTCAAATGATCTCCATTCCTCGTCTCTCTATTAAAGCTGATAGGAACAGTCAAAACACGGATAAATTGACTTCACAATATCAAAGAATATAGATACTTACTAATAGAAGTCCAAAGCCCTATGCTGAATTGACGCCGACTTTTTAGTTCTGTTACCCGAGAGGTTGGTGGCGCGAGTGTCGGAAATTTTAAAATATATTAAAAAAGCTGACCGGACCGGGATTTGAACGCATGTCCTTTAGATCATCAGGCCGGTGAGCTAGCCACACAGCCAAACGATTACTATCGATCAAGCGACCTAAGCTGCTCATTTGAACTGTGTTCAGCGATGATTGTTTATAATACCATACCACTTGAGATATATAATGCGTAAAAAATATATTCGCAAAACAGCGAAAAAACAATAAATTACTACTCATCGTCACGAAAAAAAAATTTCCAGCAAATGCGTAAGACTGATAAACACATGCGCTGGGGCTCTCTCTTTTCGTGCCGGAGTTCGGTAAATTGTTTTTCATATTAATTTTTTTGTTTATTACAGCAACCTTTGAAAAATTTTTTTTCTCGATAACTTATGTTCGAGAGAAAAAATTATCGACCAAAAAGTCTTTGACAAAATTAGCATCGAAATATAGCTCAATAATTTTATTGTAGCAGCAAAATATCTTTTTCTGATCCAGCTGTCCACTTTTGTTGGACTTGCCTGTAAGATTTTTTTCAGTGTTTCTTAACACGTTTCACTACGAATTGAAATACAATTAATTGGCAGGTAACGAAACTCTCGCAGATATTATATTTTATGTATTTTAGTTCAAAATGAACGAATGGGATATTTTTGATCTATGATCTACGAGTCCAAAGACTTTTTGCGATAATTTTTTTCTCGAACATAATAGTTATCGAGAAAAAAAATATTTTTCAAGGTTGCTGTAATAAACAAAAAAATTAATATGAAAAACAATTTACCGAACTCCGGCACGAAAGAGAGAGCCCCAGCGCATGTGTTTATCAGTCTTACGCATTTGCTGGAAATTTTTTTTCGTGACGATGAGTAGTAATTTATTGTTTTTTCGCTGTTTGCGTTAATATATTTTTACGCATTATATATCTCAAGTGGTATGGTATTAAAACAACATCGCTGAACACAGTTCAATGAGCAGCTTAGGTCGCTTGATCGATAGTAATCGTTTGGCTGTGTGGCTAGCTCACCGGCCTGATGATCTAAAGGACATGCGTTCAAATCCCGGTCCGGTCAGACTTTTTTAATATATTTTAAAATTTCCGACACTCGCGCCACCAACCTCTCGGGTAACAGAACTAAAAAGTCGGCGTCAATTCAGCATAGGGCTTTGGACTTCTATTTGTAAGTATCTATATTCTTTGACAATATTCATTGAGAGAGAGAGAGAGAGAGAGAGAGAGAGAGGAGAGGGCAAGTGGATTCGACTATCCACCATGGCTTTAGCCTCCTAATTTTTTTGGTTTTTTCACGCGTATACTATTATGTCCACACGTTTTAACGCTCATACTTACATTTCAGATGGATAAAATTTCATTAAATCGTAAATCTGCTGCCTTAGCCTGTCGACGATTTAAGGGAACTCACTCACACGATAGAATTACAGAGCTATTATTGGATATAAATAATACGTACAATTTGTCGAATGATAAAATTATCGGTACGGTAACTGACAATGGCTCGAATTTCGTCAAATCTTTTGCAGTACTGGTACTCCCTGCGAGGTTTGGATGGTAAGTATTTCATGCCTATGTAACAAGCAGTATTTAATTTAATAATGTAATAAATATTGTTTTTTTCTAGCTGACGACGATAGAGACGCTGGAAGCGATAGTGAAGTAGACGATGACGAAGACATAATGGACGTTGAAGACGAACGAACTGACTCAAACGATGACGATTCTGACTGCAGTGACATCGAGCAAACTGTTCTCGAGACAGTTACAATCCCCGACGAGTGTATCATTCTCTCGCAACATTTTCGATGTGTCAGCCATACCTTAAATCTTATTGCGACCACAGATGCCATTAAATTAATACATTCATCGTCAAAATTAAAAATAATTCATACATCGGTCATTTCTAAGTGCGAGGTATTGTGGAAATCGTTAAAATCCGTCCAAAGGCGCGAGATTATTAAGATTATTTCGGCGAATGCTTACAAAAGCCCAACGCAACTCGTTGGAATTCATTGTACAGCTGTCTCCAACAAATTTCTAAATTGAAAAAAAAAATTAACCGCCCCTGAAATTTCAACAATTTAAAAAAAAGAAATTAACCTTGACGATAATGATTTTGTACACATCGATCATTATTTAGCCATGATGGAACATCTCGCTGTAGCAATCGATAAATTGCAGGGTGATGAAAATTGTCATTATGGTCAATTAATTCCGTCTCTTATCACCATAGAGCAAAGATGGTTACAGAAGATTCCAAAAATGACTTCGAAATCGTATAAAGATTTCATCCAAGGTATGACTGACAGCCTGAAAAAGAGATTTAGAGACATTTGCCATTGTCGGTGTCGGTAAGATAGCAGCTGTTGCTACGCTATCTCATCCAAACTTCAAAAATCTTGGGTAAAATGCTTGTCGCTTGGAGCACAAGCGAATGTTGAGCAACTGATTCAGTCGAATCAACAGTCAGCTACGAATGGAACACTGCCTGAATCGACTGCTGACGATTTTTATTATTTCGGTGAATCTAATGAACCGACAAATCTTGACAAATCATTGCTCTCAAGACTAGCTCAAGTGAGCTTTTGCGCTTCTTAGCTGAACCTCCGAGCACAAGTCTACTCGAGTTAAATCGATTTCCGCGAATAAAAAAATTATTTTGAAGTATAATCGATCTTGCCTTCTTCAGCACCAGTCGAAAGGCTTTTTTCGTATGCAACAATGCTCAACATTCCAAAATATAATAGGCTCTCTGATTCGCAATTTGAGAAACGCCTTCTCTTTAAAGTTAATAATAAAAAATTGTATAAATGACGATTTTTCATTTCATGGTAAAGTTTTATAGATTATATACATTTATTTTGCTTCCTCATAGAGGAAGCTCTGTGATAGGCTCGAAAACGAGATTTTGAACCAGACCTCGTAGGACAATTTGGTTTACATATTTGTAAACTTGATTGAATTCTCAACAAATGTCCGTATGTATGTATGTGTGTATGTGTGTGTGTGTTTTTTTTTTTTTTTTTTTTTTTTTTTTTGGGAAGGAGGGAAATCCATTTACGGATTCAACGTGCGACTCTGTGTGTCACACGGATATGTCGGACTCGAGTAGTGTACTGTTGTTTGTGTACAAAAAGTTGTGTGGGCGTGTAATGTGCCTCTCTACTAATACCGACTAAAACCCATCCTTATCTCCTGCCCCTTTTCTTTCCCGCGGGACCACCTTTAGGCATTACTTCGCGGGGGAGGCTCGAGCTGTGTGCTCACTTCTGAGGGGTTATCTACGTATCTTCATCGTCTTTTCTCACCGCATCGTCCGGTCATCTTCTTCTTGCCCTCTCTTCGCTCCTCAGTCTTGTCATGACCGAGTGAGCGAAGGTCCAGCCAGTTGGATTCAGCCTCAAGCATGAATCCCACCAGCATCTCAGGCTCCAAGGGACCCCCGAAGAGGCGGTGGAGCACCTCTCTTTCCTCCGTAAATCGAGGGCAGCGGAAAGCGACGTGTTCGACGTCCTCCACCGCCGCCGGACATACCGGGCACAGGTCGCTTGTGTCGTTATTGCTCCGACACAGGTATGACCTGAAGCAGCCGTGACCGGTCAGGAGTTGCGTGAGGTGGTAACTCACCTCTCCGTGCCTCCTCTCAATCCACGGAGTGATGTTCGGGATGAGTCGGTGTGTCCACCGACCCTTCCTCGAGCGGGTCCATTGGGCCTGCCATTCCTCGATTGTCTTGGCCCGTTCCTCACTACCGACGCTTTCGAGGCGACGTGAGTACAGCCTCGAGCGTTCGTCGATGAGTAGTGTGAGCGGTGGTATGCTCGCGAGAACGTATGTAGCTTCATGTGAGATGCTGCAAAAACCGCAATCAGATCACTCGCAGGCAGGCACGACGATGAATCGAGACCGCCCGGCGGGCGTAGCTCTGCTTCTTCGTGGCCTCACTCCATGCCGGGGCACCGTATAGGAGGATCGAGTCAACCACGTTGGCGTAGAGCCTGCGTCGACTGCTCCTCGGGCCTCCAATGTTGGGCATAAGACCCAGCAGGGCGCCTGCAACCCGGTTTGAGTGTGTGTGTGTGTGTGGTGTGCGTGTGTCCGAGGCAAAATCTTAAAAATTTTACGGTGGATTTTACAAATTTCAATTGCATTCATTGTCGTTTGTAGTATTAATGAGGCCAGAAAAAGTTTTTTGGCAATAGACGGGAAAAAAATTTTTTTTTGAAATTTTTTGAAATTTTTTTTTGTAAATTTGAAAAAAAAAATTTTTTTCATTTTTTCACGTATGAATGCCGGAATTTCCACTATTTTTTTGTGTCGTCATGAAAGCAGAACAGCTAAGCTTAAATTCAAGACCAAAAAGATAGAGATTCACCGAATATTATGAAAATTAACGACTCGAAATGAACCCTACTATTATTAAAATTAATTTTTTTTTATGTATAAATGAATTTGTATACTTTTTATTCGGTATAATGTAAGAGGACAGCCAATCTTTAATTTAAGACCAAAAACGTAGAGATTCATGGAATATAAAAAAAGTTAGAACTCAAAACAACAAGTCTTTTTTTTGCTCCTTTATAGAGCAAAAGCGGACGTCTGGATCCAGTGTACCTTTGAACGGAGACACGTAGCGTGAAATTGAGCAAGGAAAACTTTTACAAGGGAATCTTTTACAAAATTATAGAGATCTCTAAGTTTTTTTATAGTTCTGGACACAAAAATGAAATACAAATTTATCTTTCAACAATCAGACCCCTTCATTAATATCATTTTTTATGAGGAAGCTATTTGCCAATAAATTGGCAGCGGTTTTTTACTTAACGAACGCACATTCTCTCCTTTGCGCAAATTACTCAGTTCCTGTTCTTTGAAATAAATTTATTTTTGTTACCTTTAAAAATAACATTGTTGCGTTGATTGCCGAAGCGTCCGTGCGATAAATTTTGCTAACTGTGCATTTCACCGGTCAGGAATATCCCGAGCCACGAGCTCTTACTAAAGGGATTGACTCGTCACGCTCAACAAGATGTAATTTTTGGGCTAAATATTGCTATCTTGCTGTCTTTTCAATCCCATCCTACGTAACAGCTTTGGTACAAAGTACGAGATGCATAGTCAACAGAATAGTTCGAGTGGACAATTCACGCATCAATATCTATTTATTTTTATTTAAACACATTGTTCAGATTTAAGGTTATAGATACTTAAATTTTTAAATGTTTACAAAAACCTTTACGATGAATCATCGTCAAATAAAGATTTGCATATTTTTGATTTTGTTCTTTTTAAATTTGATTTCAATGTAAGTTTGGTTGAATTTAAATAATTTTGAAAATGAAGAATGTTTGTAAACAAATAATTTTGTTACATATTTATAAAATATTTTTCCATACAACAATAGTATTAATTATCAAATAAATCTTTTTTTACAAACTGCTATTATAATTTGTGTCGTATAATTTAAAAAAAACACTTATTCCTTATTGAAAAACAAAACATTTCAAACCAGACTTCCGTCTATTGAATTTCATTTTTCATCTTTAAGAATAGCTTCACTAAGCCATCACCTTCGTTTTTCCCACCAATTATGTGTTTCTCCTTTTGAATTAACCAAATTCGAGTCGGCACCTTTTCTTAGCAGTAATTCTACCAACTTTTTGTGTCCGTATTCCAGGGTCAAGTGTGCAGCTGAATATCGACGCAGATACTGAAGAAAAAGTCCATCGCGTCATCATCGTTTTTCTCTTGTAAATCATATGTAGAGGCGTCGATCTCTCCAGATTTTCTCAATTTAAAATCGGCGTATTTTCTCAGCAGAAATTCGTTATTATGGTCCAGAGTATATAGTGTAGCGGTGTCTTACCCAAATTTTCCTGGGCGTTGACCTGCACTGCTTTATTTCTGTCGTCACTATTTTCAAAAAACAATTCCATAAGGTCACTGCAGTACCTCTTGCAAATGATGTGCAGAGGAGTTGATCCCTCTGTATTTGGATATGCGTCATTTATTAGCAGTAACTCGGCTGTGCTCTCCAAATTTTTATCCAGAGCCAAGATTAGCGGTGTGTTATCCAATTTGTAATTAATCCGTACTTGATGATATTAGTCGAGGCAAATCTCGAATAATATCTTCGACAAGTCATTATTGTTTTCTCTCATACAAATAATGTGACGAGGAGTTGATTCTTCTTTATTGGTCAAATTCAGATTGGCTTAGAGGTGATCTAGCTACATTTTTGTGACCGACAGCCACAAATGCAACGGTGCGTGTACCCAACTTGTCCTGAGCATTAACTTGCGACGGTTTGTATAGTCGTTGCAAATCTTGAAGAACATATCCACGAAGTCAACATTTTTAGTAAAAAAAATTGTATCGGTTGGAATAAATATACCACTGCAATTGAAATTTTCTGGTGAGCTCTTTAACCTTTCTCTATTTTCTTGGTTAAGATGATAGATAAGAGAAAAAAATTTTTTCCAATCATTATTTCTTCATAAATAATAAATCTTTGATTAGAGGTCATGAAAAAAAATTTTGGAAAAAGCTTTCAATTCTCACCTTTAGAAGAGAACTCAACTTTTTTGTGGTCCGATGACATCTGTTTTATAAAATCGCTCGTGAATCACACAGAGTTTCCATATGGAATAAGCGAAATCCATATTGAGTGTAAATTTTAAAATATTTCTTATTATTTATTGTTTTATTATAATTACTTATAACTATTAACACTGCACTATCTCCAAGATTGCCAGTCAGATTGTGCAAGAACTCATTTGAATATCAAAATGCACGATAACGCAGATTTTTCTAAAAAAAGCGTTCAATATACGCATAACAAACGCACGGCATACAACCACTTCGCAACATCGACAGGCTGGTACAAAAAGGTCGCTTCTCGAAACCCGCATGGAGGAGGATGCATCTCGCATACTGAACACAACACATTCCTACGTGTTTAATGTGGATGATGCACCCATCTTCAACCGGGTTGTAAGATGTGACCTTTTTGCACGAGAACGTCTATATTTCAAATATACATATTTTGAATATTATAATTATCATTATAATTTATCATTACAAATTACTTTTAATTCGTAATAAAAAATTTTTTCCATTACAAATTAAAAGTAATTTGTAATGGAAATTATTTTCCATTGCAAATTACGTGATAATTTGTAATTTTTATGTAATCGAATACATTTGTAATTCATTACATGCAACCCTGACTGAGAAAAGTCTTAAAGAGCGAACCAATTTGAGCTAAAAATTTATGCATTTATCAACTAATATTTACATTAAATCATGTAAAAATGTTTTCATTGGGAGTGAAGAGATGTCTCATCTGGAGTGAATCTGAATCCAGACGAGTGTCAGGAATAGATGAAGATAAGGGATTGTGAGTTATACAAATAAAAACATTTTCATATAATTTACATCAATTTTGTTGGTACGTTAATTTTAGCTCAAATTGGTGCGCGCTTTCAAAACTTACACAGCAACCCAATGAGTTCAATTGTTTATGTTTGCAAAAGTGTTTAGAATGCATGAAAGTTCATGTACAAAATTTTTGAGAGAGTTAGACTTGACCGTACAAGGCCTGATACCAATAAGTGGTATTTTTAACATTATATTATATTAATACTTTTTTCTGCTCTATAACTTTCCAGGGCCCATTGGAATAAGTAACCATAGGGGGCTTTATTATTGTACAAGAAGACCCCCAAACAAGTTTGGTAAGGATCTGTGACCCACAGATGAAGGCTCTCCTTGTGAGTATCGTTGAACGTTCAAAGTTTGAGTGACGTGCTCAGAAATAAATGAGGTTTTTGAAGCGTTATTTAATAATGCTCGAACTACCATTGATTACCAGAACGGTCCACAAGTTTGACCAGAGCAGTCGACATGAGTAATACATGATTACGTGTCGAGGCAGGGTAGGTTTGCAACATAGGCTGCAACTACGTTTTCAATCATCTGTTATCCTCTATGTAAGTAGTGCGCTCTTGTTCAGGCTGTGTCCTCTGTTCCTTCTGGCTATGAGAATTTGTCATTAGTGCGTCATGTAATAATATATTGTGTTTGCCTTTGCAACCATTGCATCTATAAGTTGATTTGCACGACTGTGAACTATGATTTGCCTTCAAGCACAGAAAACACAACCTGTTTTGAACTACATGTTCTTTTCGTTGAATTGGAGATACGCTTAATCTAAGTACATTTAGTAATAACATGCGAATCTAAGCAATACGTACAAGTGTAAGTTGGCTTATTTGTCGATGACGCGTATGAACTGACTTTTTGAACATGACCTTTGGTATTTGCGGCATAGATTTGTCTTTATGTATGAGTTTGTATTTTCAAGCACGGGAACTAAGTTCTCAAGAAAAGGGATCATTTGATTAAATTTGGAATCGCTTTACTATCGCTCAGTGACGTTTCCCAATTAAGTCGCGTATATTTATCAAGCTTATCCGATAAAAAGAAACAAACATTCATCCCACGAGTCTATAGGTTTTTTCAACCCTTCCATTGCCCGAATGGCTTGCTTGAACGCGTTTTAAGTTTTTTCAATCACTGCATTAGAATTTGTGATTACATCGATCTCGAACAAAATATGCATGCAGCTTCCAAAAATGCGAGTATTATCGTGTCGTTCCTTTAAAATGGTATATGCGGATAAATACCCTTCATTCGTTGGCGCATGATTTGCCAGCACGCCCGCGGCTTCACCCGTTAACACGATTTAAGATATAGAAACTTGCGCTCGTTGTCCAGTGTATCCACTTGGTGAACCAATGCAGAGAATTGATCCTTGAAGCTCGTCCATTGAAGGAAGCTGCCATCAAATGTAGGTAGGTTGATTTTCGGAAGTTTTACCTGTTGCGTTACAGCGCGCAACGCATGAGTCTCATTGGCTGTTGATTGAATTGCATTCGGTCTTGCTTCCCCGAGAGGTTCTTGATTTTTATTAGCGATGCAGTCAAATGCATCCAGGAATGCATCTTCGGTGATTTCATAGATGTTTTTCGTTATGTACTCCTTAGACGCAATGTTTTTATCGTGCGATAGTACACGATGATTTTTCAAAAAAGGCGTTCCAGTACGCTGGAGTATTTGTTTTCTTCCTTGAAGGTGTGTAACACTTTGACGCTCTATCGGCGTATTTTTTATATGTGTCAATGCGCTCACGATTTTGTCGTGAAGATCTGTTTGCTCCAATATTAAATCATCAACCTTTGTCATGTTGAATATTATCAGTCGGCAAACAGAATTTTGGAGAAATACACCACGGGAATTAGAGTGGATATATGGTGACGAGTAAAGGTAATATTTTTGATTCGGATATAGATATGTGTACTTAACAAAGTCAAGAATCTTATGTTTTGGTCGAGTGACTGAGAGCAATACACTGTCAGCATGAGACTGGCATGTATTATGCGGTGAACGGTATGAGAGATAAGAGAGAGAAGAGAGAGAGAGAGAGAGAGGAGAGAGAGAGAGAGAGAGAGTTACCTTGCCGGTGCGCGTCGTCGCAGCCGAGCCAGAAGAGGTCCGATACATGTGATCGTGTATCCTTGCACACAAAATGTCCGTTGTTACAATACTGTGTACACACAATGTGGTGGATGCCTGCGAGGTGATGATTAGCAGCGTCGTGCGACGAAGATTCTTATCGCTTAGGTAGCTACTATATGCGTGATTAAGCGAGAAAGAGAGAGGTACTTTAATGCGCACAATTTTGCGCAAAGAGGAATGAAGAAGATAGAGATACTGGTGAATTTAGATAAGATCTGCTCAAATATTGGAAGAGTTCCGAACAATGGCCGATTTTTTGTTCTCAACGCACATGTCACATTTAAAGCACCTTTTACCAGCACAACTGATTACACAACTTTTTGATCTGTACATTTTACTGATTTTTATTAATTTGATTGTCTTTTTTTCAATTTCGAGTGTCACCTTTAAAACTTACACTTTTCACATCCAAGTTTCCCGGCCGATGCACCAATGTTTAGTCCGGGGAGTAATTATTGGAGAGAGAAGTAGAGATAAGGTGTACACAATTAACTCACAATTGATTAATTTCTAATGTTCAACAATTTACTTTATTTTAATATTGTTGTGCGCTGTGCGCTTCACTCGTCACCTTGAGTGAGTCTGACCCGCTCGCTCCTCATTATCGGCACGCAGCTCCGAAAAGTGCCCCCCCCTCGGAGTATACTGAGCGCGAGTCGACGCATTTTTGAACAACCCTCCTGATGTTACAAATCTAAAGAAAAAATGTAAAGCAAAAATTTCTCCTGTTCTTTTATCCGAAGAATGGAATGATCATCTAACTAAGACTCTAAATGAAAAAGAAATAGCTGAACAGTTAGCTCAAGAGCGTAAAAGACAACAAGAAGAAAATCGGAAAATAAGAGCAGATTTAGATGCTTAAATAAAACAGATACAATCAATGAAAGAACTTTGTAGCATTACTAGAAAGACGAAGAAAGGAAAATTTGATTCAAATAAAGAAAATAAAAATTAGTTACGTAAAGAGTATAATACTATTGAGACCAAAAATAATTAATAAGTAAATTATTTAAATTTAAAACGTTTTGTTAGAGGTTTTCATGTTATAATTGAAATTGTGATTTAAAGCAATAAATAATATTTCATTACTATCAATCATTTTTTCAAGTCATTTCAGGATTAATACTAACCTATATTCAATTTTTTCAAAAATGTGTGGTCACTTTATGGGACATTTCATTTTAGATACAAGGACATGATCGATTTTATAGGACGGTATTTAAGCGTTCCTCAAGTACTTTTGTACACGTCAATCGTAAGTCGTCAGGCTAATAATAAAAAAAAATAGATCACATAAAATTATCTTTTTAACTTTTCACGAGTTATTCTATTCATTTTTAAGTTTAAACTGTATGAAGATGTCACTGGCGACGGTCCAGTCGTCCACGTATGAATGCCACGTGTATAAGTGTGAGAACCCGAGCAACCGTTGTCGACCAATCGTGCTGGGTAAAGGAAGAGCTAAGCTTTCCTAACCTCCGCGCACCGCAGCATAGGGCACGTGCGTGAGTTACCGGCCGAACGATCGACGTGCCGCAACCACGACAGCAGCAGCGGCAGCAGCAGCAGAGCAGTGAACAGGTGGCCGAGTCCTGACACGTGGACGTTCAAGGCCAAAAGTGTAAAGTAAAGTATTCGAAGAGAAAGTCCAAGGCTGAGCAAAGTGCAATACAGTAGAGTGAAAAGGAAGTACGAGTCGAGCCGTCCGTAAGATCACAGCACAGCAAAAAAGTAGTTCAGCGTTGCGTGTGAGAAGTTAAGGTGAACGTGGCAGCAACGACGAGAGCTAATGTGAGTTGTGACAACGAGTGGCCTTTTCATGTGTATTGCTGAGTGGAAGCGAGCAACGAGACTTGTGAGTGCCGAGAGTAATGTGCGAGTGCTAGAAGAAAGATGAAGTTACGTCGTCTGTAGAAAAGCGGCTCCGATCCGCATCCAACCAGCTGCAGCTAACCCAGCGAACGAGACGTGGCGGAATCCATCAATCCTCACGGACTTGGGCACATAACTTTGCCTCACAACATCGAACGAATCAGAAATGGCGTCACAAGGCAATACCAAGATCACCCGAAGGGCTTCGTCATTGTAAATTATAATCTCCCTTGGTCAGTTGTGTATGTGAATAGTTTGTCGTATGTCGTTGTATGAGTGAGAGTGTGTATAGCGTTGCGTATTGAAATTAGCATTGTGTTGTCGTCGTTGCGTAATTGAGCATCGTCCGAGGCAAGAAAGTCGCTATTGCGTTGCGCGCGTTTAGGTGCCGTAAAGCGGCCATATTTGCATCACTGCGTTTCATCTTATCCGTCCGCACCAAGCCCACGAAGCCGTCGCACGAGTGCTAAGTGGCACGAAGCAACTTTCGCGTAGTCAAGCACGTGTCACGAAATCGGGATTCGAACCGGGCACGTGTTGTAACTCGGTGATTTCCCTTGGACTTTTGCGAGCGAACTCACGTGGCATTAGGATTTGCGTACAGTGACGAGGAGACGCACGAGTGCAAGTGCGTTGCACAAAATCCGGATCTGAGCGAATGTTGTGACTCGACGGTTTCCCCTTGGACTTGATTGCGCGAGCACCCTTAAGGTAATTTTACATCACACAGGTGTATTTCGACACACCTACTTGTAAATTAAATGCGATTAGTTAGTAATTTAAGATCTTGAATAATTAATAATAGAATCAATAACTTTTGACTTTTTTCTAATAAATAAGTGACTTAAGATTTAAACGTAACTCCCGCTTGTGTCATTTCGTGAACCTTTTCCTATATTTTCAGCACAGACTCGCCGACGCTCGAGGTGCACTTGGTAGAAGGCTTGATCCCCTTTTGAGGTTAGACGACCAGTTAGGTTAACCGGAGCCTCACAAATTAATTATTGGTCTGCAGGGTGAGCATTGGCTAAGACCCTAACCCTCACACGTCTTAATTGTTAATATTAATATTTAAAAAATTTTTTTTCAATGTCAGTAACAAGATCAACTTTTTACCTGCTGGTTTTTCTAAGATAATATTGTGAAGAGGCTATTTTTTATTCAAAAATGGTAAAATTTCTACATTACAATCTTGATATAGGAATGCGCAATCTAACGATTGCAAAAATTCTGTAATAATAAGATAAGAAATTCTCTTTCAATGAGTAGTTGTTATGTGGAGCACTAGGGATGGAGACAAATTACTTACGTTCATAATTTGGTTTTATTATAGTCATCACATCGATACTTTATTCATATTATTTGTATCGTGAAAATTCAATTGATACTACCTGAGTTTTTAGGGGAAATTATCGATCCCTATGGATGGGAGTATTATGGGCATTGCCATCTGGAACCGGTGTGGCTATTGCATTACTACAAGGTAGCAATGGTCCGATGATTGGAGTGGCAATATCTGCATCTTTACTTCCCCCAGTAGTTAATTGTGTATGTAAAATATTTTAAATAAAAATCAGTGCTTGATAATGAACTTACAAGATAAATAAATAATCAATAAACAGTAAACCTCCCTTTAACGCATACTGATAGTTCCAATGAATTCGTACGCTATTGAGAGATGGTCACTTTTCAGAGGTAGATAAAAAATAAACAAAAACTAATGATATCAAATTAAACATACTCTTATTATACTTCATTATCAAAATGAATTACAAATAAGTGTTAATATTCAATAACGTATGAAATTGGGGATATTTTTCATTTCTGATAATTTTTTCCAAATTTTTGTATATTCATCTCAATATTTCATCGTGCAGTATTCGTTAAAATGATTAAAATGTACGAAAAAAGTGAACGTTAACAGAGGTGTCCGCTACTGAGAAGTGGTTTTGGCTACTTTTAAGAGGAGCTAGTCTCATAAGAAATAATGTATTTCTGCCGGGACCGCAAGATCCACTTTGTGAGGTGTCTGCTTTTACGAGGTGTCCTAAAAGGGAGGTTTCACTGTATTCGCTATGACTTAATGACAATGAGCTATTTTTGTTATTTTCTAGGACTTTTTGGGCGCTTATATGTCTTTGGATACTGTATAAACCACTAAAAATGCCTTTTTCAAAAAATGATGTTGGAAAATTGAATAATTCTTATATCTACATATATTCTGAATATTTGCCAGTGGAATTTTTTTGCAATGGAATCGTTAGTGCATGTCTTACATTTGTCAATGTTATTTGTATATTTATAACCGCAGTAATTGTATTAAAGGTATTTTATTTGTTAATATTATTATGAAAAAAGATTATAATTTGGGCTTTGTGCGTCTATATAGAAACTAATATATACATCTTATCCTATAAGAGTGGTGAGGTTTTTAGCGGGAGCAGTTTATAAGCGCTGTGATTGATCGTTCAGTAGCTTGCAATTATTTAGTGGTGTGCTAATACGATTGTTGTAGTAATTATGACTAATTTTGATGTTTACAGTTTATAACATTTCTTCGTTTATCTTTTTTCTATTTTTAAATATTGAAAAATGGCAAAATGAGATAAGAAAGAAGAAAGTGCGCGATGCGCACTGAAAGTCGGGCTAGTACTATTTTATATATGATTGGTATTGTTTTATTTGACATATATAGTAGGGTGTCCCTTATTTCCAAACTCTTTGAAACCTTGCTCCCAACCTTTAGATTACCTTGTTATACCTAAAAATGGAAAAAACAGCCGAGAAATTTCCAGAAAATTAATTTCAAGTTGCTCCAAAATGCGAAAGAAGACATACCATTTTCGTCTGCCACGCGGTAATATTCAGCCCGATCGCTCAATATCTAGCTGACTATAAAAGTACTTGAAGGCACTTCAAAAGATAAACTCACTCACTATTCTGATGTGAAATTTTCTCAGTTTTCCTATGGTGGGATCTTTTTCAAAATTGTTCGTTCATTGAGAAATCGCCGGGAAATCATAAAACTCGTGATTATGGGAATTTGAAATAATCGACTTAAAGGTTTTGACGGCGATTATTTCGGAAAAAATAAAAATATTTGGAAATTCTGACCCCATCATCGGAAAGCTGAGGAAATTTTACATCGCATTAATGATTTAGTTTTTCTCTCTAGAGGTTCTTAAGGAGACTCGATCGGTGTAAGGTTATCTACAATTGAATGCTCTGTGCATGCATTGCGCAACGTTTAGTAATTTTTTTTTGTTTTGCTCATTTTTGAGATTTATTTTTTGCAATCTATTGTATGTCCGCGATAAAGCGCACACTTTGAAAAATTCAATTAAAAATATTCAGAGGCACAATTTACTATACTTAATTTATATCAAATTAAAGGTCTTGGTACCATTTCCAATGGTAACCGATGGAAATAACATGTGAAAAATATTTTCGAATATAGTTTAAAAATTACATTTATAGAAAAGCTAATTTTTTTCGACGGCGTTTGCACACTTAATATTGGTGAAAACTCTTATGATTTTTCGTAAAAAAATGATTTTTCGTTGACCGTAAAAAGAAAATAAGTCGCTACAGCTCGCAGCTCGCAGCGGCATTAGCAACGGCGGAAAACAATGGAGCAGATTCCAACAATGGCCTACTTGCTCGACAAATCTTTGATACGAACTGATGAAAATGAAGATGTAAATGTAATTGATACACATACGTCAACTTGCATTTACCGACGAATCATTAAAATTTATTACTATGGTCATAAAAAAATAAATCCACGAAGTTTATAATGAAGTAAAAAAGAATTAACCCCGCCATGCATGTAACGAACAGTATACGTTTGAATCATACTGTTGTAAACTGGATTAAATAATGCTTTGAAATTACAACGTAAAGATAACACTTTATTTGAATTAATAGTACAATAGAAAATGAGCGAAATGTATGGGTTTCGAGGAGGGGTTTCGTGTCGAGATGCGATGCGTTCGAGTTAAGCGCTCGATCCAATCTGTCTCCGCAGCGCTGCGTGTCCCGCCCCCTACCCTCGTTCTTGCGAACACGCTGTGGCTCGACAGCCTTAAGTTGCGTTCACAACACATACCCAATGGCTGCGGCAAATGTCGTCGATTTATTTTTCTAAAATCCGGTTCCATAGACGACCGAAAGGTAGGAAAAAAATGAAAAATTAGCCCAGGTTGATCGACCGAAGCTAGCGCACACGATTTCGTGTATGTCATAGAGATATTTCGCGCGATGAAAAGTCAGGCACCACTGCTTTCGCCGTCGATAACGATTTTTAAGTAGTTTTTTAAGGACAAACGAGCATGGGCGACAGTAAGTATAGAGAAAAATTAAAAACTAGTCCAGGTTTGTCGACCGAAGCTCTAGCGCACATGATCTCGCGTATGTCATGGAGATATTTCGCGCAATGGACCGGTATCGACTAGTACAAAAGTCGTCGATTTATTTTTCTGAAATATGTTTCAGAGCTATGTGTCCTTGTTCCATTGAAAGTAAAATTTGAAATAAAACACTTGTACTCGTGAGTCGTCTGAGATCTGCGCAAATGAACTCGTACCGGTCATGGTATGTGCCGCATTACAGTATATTCCAAATAAGGCGGACACTTTTGAAATTTCGTTTTAAAAATGGTCAGCGGCACTATTGACTATATGAAATTTATATCAAATTGAAGGAAAATGTTTAATCTTTCCAATGGTCAACCCATATACGCGGTCGGAGTAACCAAATTCGCATAAAATTTGTCGAAATTGACTCGGAAAAATTTTTTTTTCGAATATGGGTTAAAAAAAAATTTCATAAGATAGCTAATTTTTTCGACGGTGTTTCCACCTATAATAAAAACAAAAGTCCTCGTAAATTGGCTCGTAAAGCTCGGACCGGCCTTAGCAACGCCGACCAACAATCGAATGCTAGCCCTCCACTCGCGTGAGCATTCGATTAAAATCTTGTAAATGATATAAGGCAGTATCAAATTGATACGAGGCTTGCATTTACCGTCGAATAACATTTCAAGTTGATGGTAGAAATATAAAAATTTTCGTGCCGATCAGAGCAGTAAAAAAAAAAGATGGGCTCTTTTCGATTCATACGCAACGACAAGAGCACACGGAAATTTCTCATGGTCATGTATCGAGCGATCGTTGGTTGCTCATGGTCGCGATGACCGCCGAATGACTTTTAGATTTGATTGCTAAAATATGAAAATTTTCCAGCCGATGAGAGCAGTAAAAAAAAAGAGCTTCCTTCGATCTATACGCGACGGCAAGAGCACACGGACGTTTCTCATGGTTATGTATCGAGCGATAGAATGAAGCTCACGGTCGCGATCACTGTCGAAAGGCTTTTCGAGTTGATTACCAAAATTTGAAAATTTTCCAGTCCATGGTGATGGAAAAAAATAAAGGATGGGCTTTCTTCGATCTAAACGACGACGAGAACACACGGAAATTTCTCATGTTCATGTATCGAGCGATGGATCGTGGCTCGTGGTCGCGATGACCGCCGAATGACTTTTAGATTTGATTGCTAAAATTTGAAAATTTTCCAGTCCATGGAGATGTAAGAAAAATAAAAGATGGGCTGTTTTCGATTTATACGCAACGGTAAGAGCACACAGAAATTTCTCATGGTCATGTATAGAGCGATGGATCGTGGTTCATGGTCGGGTCGCCGTCGAAAGGCTGTTCGAGTTGATTTTTGAAATGTGAAATTTTTTAGCCGCCCGGACTCGAGCAATGAATTTATTATCTTTATACAATACAATCCTTAACCCATATAAATTTCTACTATGAGAAAATGAATGACATCATTTTATTGATTATCTGCCCTTACTTATCATGATATGTTTTCATACTTAAAGTAACATATGATTTTTATCAAGATAACATTACTGTTGTAAACATATATTCATCGAGGCACCGTTTATAAATACGTAATTATATACAGTGGAGGCCGGTTATAACGAGATTCACGGGACCATCAAAAAGTTCTCGTTATATCCGGTCCTCGTTATAGCGACATGAGCATTAATCACAATATTTTTTTAGTTATTTACCAGTTTCATTTATTTATCAGATAAGATGAGATTATTATATGTATTGATTATTTTTTTACATTGATATAAATAATAATAATATAATAATATCATACATAATAACATAAATTAATTGTATGAGATATAACATTAGTATTACAGAAAAATTAGTTTTTGTTTATGAAACTCAAAATTTTTGTTTGTACTTGCTTAAGTGATTTTTGTTTTGAATGAAAATTAGAAATACTTGATTTCATTCTTGACCACTAAGTAAAAAGTTTATCATCATTATGATCGTTGGTCTCGATAAATCTACTCATAACTTCCAGGTCAGACAATACTTCACCACTTGAAGCGAATATGACTTGATCTGTGCCCTGATCATTGTCATTTTCTTCTTCATCATTTATTATTTTTCTCGTGCTGAAGGACATCTTCCAAAATTTCTGAATCGGAGAAAGAAGTCGCCACTTGAAGATTGACACGAAATTTCTCGTTATAAACGTCAATTTTTCCAAAATTTTTCCTAATTTTTGCTCGTTATACCCGATTTTTCGTTATATCGATCTCGTTATATCGATAAAATTTCCTATACTTAATGCATTGGAACCAACCAAACGTCCAAAATATTTTCGTAATAGCCGGTCTCTCGCTATATCCGACCTCGTTATAAACGGCCTCCACTGTACTTGTATTTATTATTAACTATCTACATTCATTACAATAGTACTTCATTGTATGCAATTTCACAAATAACCTCAATGTATGTTTGATTAATTAAGATCTGGGTTTCGTAGCAATGGCTCTTTCGTTAAAACAGATTCATACGCTAATGCATGAAAGCCTGTTACGATTGGATTTCAATGTGGTTAAGGCACGCCGTGATTTTTTCGAAAAACATCCTGATATTCTTTCTCAGCCCGGTCGCACTGCATATTATCGGTAAAAATTGATATTTTGAACTAAGTTTTTTCAGATGAAGAAATTATTTCATATTTCCAGATTAATTAAGAATCTAGAGGATTTTGGAGTTGTTGATCCTCCGAGAGCTGCTCAAGCCCAAACTGTCGTTAACGGTTCATTGCAGGAAGCAGTTATAAACGCCTGTCTGCAGAATGAAGGGGCCAATAGTTAGAGAAAAATATCTGCGGAGGCCGGTAATTAAAATAGAAAATCATTTATTGAGCATTTGATGATTTTCATTTCAAGGATTTTAATGATATAATCATATGACAAGTGTGTAAAAAAACGTCAGTTTTCCGGATATTAAAATCAGTACGTCTTAAACCATCCAAGTCGACAAAAATACAAAAATTGCGGCCGAGAGACCGTGCATCAAGAATACGATTTTGCGAATGGGGACTTAATCGATTACGTGAGACCCTTTTAATGACCATTTTCAATAGCTCCACGGATACAATGCATTATTTTGTGTTGGTATATACGGCGCGTCATTTTGATAAAAAGCTCTTGATGTTAATTGGACTCAATTAATACATTTTTCAACTATTTTGCAGGTGAAGATCCCAATTTTTTCGAAAATGTATGTTTCACAGATGAAAGTTTGTTCACTAGTAGCGGTGTAAGGAACCAACAGACGCAACGGAGGTGGGCCGCTGAAAACCCTCATCGGATAAATGAGAGAAATCACTTTCCAGATTTCAAAGTAATTTATTAAACGCAAGGCTTTACCTCACTAGCTTAAGGACGGGAGAGCTCACCTAATTCTAAGCTTCAGGATATTCTCGTTTCATCGAGCTCGATGACGTGAGGACGATCTTGGCGCTCGACGCGAGGAGAGTCTTCGCTCACGAGCTCGATGACGTTGGGACTATCGTGGAACTTAGCAAGTAGAACCAAAAGGTTCTATCTATTCAGATTTATGTTAAATGAAAATTTAAATTTGATTATTGGCGTATTACATAGCTATATTCAGGTATTTTGTACCTTTTGTTATGCATAAGTAATTTGATCTTGGTTTTTTCTTCATAGAATTGTTTATTATTAATAATGAACCTTCAAAGTCATTTCGAGTCCTCATATTTCGGAAAGAAACTTGATAAGTTTCTCAGGTTCCGAGATTATTTGATGAAAAAACCAGAAACCGTCTTGATCTCGATCGAAGATGCATTGAAAATCGTAAAATCGGAGTTTAACCTAAGTGGTAAGTGGCAGAGGGTAGTTGCAGCTGAAGTTCTGAATTTTTTTGCACGCTTCGAATAGGTTGAGAAGTTCTTAGAAATTGAACTGTTTGAGATTTCGCCCACCTTCTCACTTATATTTTACAGTTTATTGTAAGTATTATCATTGCTATTCAGCACGATATTTATATTTACGGATTATTGTCATGAATTCAAGGCAGGGTATTTTCAAATTGTCTTATATTGAACGTGTAACGTCGTTTACGCTGGAGAAAAGTCAGATATTGGTAAAAATGTTGGTTGGCGTTGATGCTTTAATCACTGACGACATTGTAAAACATATTCGTTTGGCGATACGGAAAGACAGCCTTGAAAATACCGATGTCCCACTACTAATAAAAGAGGAATTTAAGAGATCTTTAATCCCGTATACCAGTCGCGGAAATTTGAAAGAAGAAGTCCGAAAAAATATTGCAAATTATATGTAAGTTTGCACAAACTAGTAACATAGAAAATGTTCGTTAGTATTCAAAAAATTGTTATGGTTTTCCAATTACATCATTCCACAGAAGTCAATTTTTACCGAATACAAGAAAAATTCAACTCACGAAAGTTACCAATCCAGCTCTGCTAAGTACGTTATTTTATAATAATTTATAAAGTGTCATTAACTAACTACTGTTATTATTACCAGGTTTTCACGCTCTGAAGAGACAAAAAACAGAAGGTCGAAGTATCTATTGAGATCAAAAAAAAAAAATAATAGTAGCAAAAAAATTGATTTCATGAAACTGATGTTTTTAATTATCTGTTATCATCTGTTAACCTAGAATAAATTTTTCTAGCTTCATTGTGAGATCTAAAACCACCGTTAAGAAACTTTACTTCAGCGCCTTCTAATCAATCAACCTCAACATTAACGATGAAGCGAGCGACCGTAAAAAAAAATAAAATAAAATATACAGAGCACCGTGCCTCATTCTTGTCCATTAGGCATCAGATACGAGAATTTTCCTGACGCTGAGCGCCAGGATCGTCCTCGCGTCATCAAGCTCGAGAGCGAAGACTCTCCTCGCGTCGAGTGCCAAATCGTCCTCACGTCATCCAGCTCGAGAGCAAAGACTCTCCGTAATCACGACCATTAACGACGTTCCATCGCTCGATACATGACCATGAAAAGCTTCTATGTGCTAATGCCGTCGAGTGTGGAACGAAGAAAGCCGATCTTTAATTTTTTTCCATCAACATAGGCTGAAAAATTTTCATAATTTGTCAATCAACTCTAAAAGCCTTTGGACGGTGATCGCGACCATGAGCAACGATTCATCGCTCGATACATGACCATGAGAAATTTCCGTGTGCTCTTGTCGTCGCGTATGGACCGAAGAAAGCCCATCTTTTTTTTTACTGCTCTGATCGGCTCGAAAATTTTTATATTCCGACCATCAACTTGAAATGTTATTCGACGGTAAATACAAGCCGAGTATCAATTTGATACTGCCTTATATCATTCACGAGATTTTAATCGAATACTCACGCGAGTGGAGGGCTAGCATTCGATTGTTGGTCGGCGTTGTTAAGGCCAGTCCGTGCTACACGCTGTAGCGAAAAAATGTATTTTTTCAGGTCGATGAAAAAAAATTATCGTGGAAAATTTAAGAGGTCTTTTGCCTTTATTATAGGCGCAAACACCGTCGAAAAATATTAGCTATCTTGTGAAATTTTTTTCAACCCATATTCGAAAAAAAAAATTTCCCGAGTCAATTTTGACGCATTTTATGAGAATTTGGTTTCTCTGACCGCGTATATGGGTCGACCATTGAAAAGATTAAACGTTTTCCTTCAATTTGATATAAATTTCATATAGTCAATAGTGCCGCTGACTATTTAAAACGAAATTTCAAAAGTGTCCGCCTTATTGGAATATACTAATGCGGCACATACCATGACCGGTACGAGTTCATTTGCGCAGGTCTCAGACGACACACGAGTACAAGTGTTTTATTTCAAATTTTACTTTCAATGGAACAAGGACACATAGCTCTGAAACATATTTCAGAAAAATAAATCGACGACTTTTGTACTAGTCGATACCGGTCCATTGCGCGAAATATCTCCATGACATACGCGAGATCATGTGCGCTAGAGCTTCGGTCGACCAACCTGGGCTAATTTTTTATTTTTCTCTCACCTTTCTGTCACCCATGCTCGTTTGTCCTAAAAAACTACTTAAAAATCGTAATCGACGGCGAAAGCAGCGGTGCCTGACTTTTCATCGCGCGAAATATCTCTATGACATACACAAAATCGTGTGCGCTAGCTCCGGTCGATCACCCTGGGCTTATTTTTCATTTTTTTTTCCTACCTTTCGGTCGTCCATGGAACCGGATTTTAGAAAAATAAATCGACGACATTTGCCGCAGCCATTGGGTATGCTCCAAGCGTATACTGTTTGTTACATGCATGGCGGGGCTAATTCTTTTTACTTCATTATAAACTTCGTGGATTTATTTTTTTATGACCGTAGTAATAAATTTTAATGATTCGACGGTAAATGCAAGTTGAAGTATGTGTATCAATAACATTTACATCTTCATTTTCATCACTTCGTATCAATGATTTGTCGAGCAAGTAGGCCATTGTTGGAAACTGCTCCATTGTTTCCCTCCGTTGCTAAGGCCGCTGCAAGCTGCTCGCTGTAGCGACTTATTTTCTTTTTAGGTCAACGAAAAATAATTTTTTTACGAAAAATCATGAGAGTTTTCACCAATATTAAGTGTGCAAACGCCGTCGAAAAAATTAGCTTTTCTATAAATGTAATTTTTAACCTATATTCAAAAATTTTTTTTCGCATGTCATTTCCATCGGTTACCATTGGAAATCATGACTTTTTTTGGCCTTTCGCGATGTGGTATTAAAAAGTTCACACCAAGACCTTTAATTTGATATGAATTAATTATAGTAAATTGTGCCTCTGAATATTTTTAATTTAATTTTTCAAGTGTGCGCTTTATCGCGGACATACTATAGTAACAAAAATGTAGTAATATCGATTTGTACACTAAAAAGCATCACTTCAGAGTATTCAGCTAAATTTTTGTTGGAAAATGTTGAAAAATGAAAATGTTCATGTCGCCCCCGCGACGTGACATTTAAACATTTGGCGTGACTTTGAAGTTGAACAAATAGAAATAAACGAAAATGTGCACTTTTTTTTGGAAAATCGTTGAAAAAGAAATGAAAATTTTCGCAAAAATAAAAATATCTCGACATCACTACCTAGTAAAATAGTTAATAAATAACGGTGTAAAATTTCAAAAAGATCGGTACATAAGTTTTGGAGATATGATGTATACCGTCTTTGAAAATGCTATTGTTCAGGAAACGCGTTTAAAGATTTTGAGGTCCCAGTCCTTCCTTTTTGCACCTTTAAAATTCAATTTTGCCATTACACTGAGCATATTTCAATCAATTTGATAGACTTGTAAAAACTAAAAAGAAATCTAAAATTGCATAATGCTTTTCAAAATTGACTTATATTTTGAGCTGTACTAGTTTTAATTTTTTTCGATGAAGTACTAGATAGAGTGTCTTCTTCTACCTTTCGTTTATGCAGAGAAACTCGTTTTTTCGAACGGCTTGAATGGGCTGCAGTTGTTGCCCTTTCGCTTTGATTAATTTTTTTTAGCATTTTTTAAAGGAAATTCAATTATGTTCAATCAATAAACAAAAATTTAATGCTGGTTTTTGAAGGCTCGGGAAAATATATAGAATTATTGCTAACTGTTACTAGGTGATATTTATACTGATTACACAAACATTGGCTTGGTGTAATGTAAGCAAATGAAATACACATCTTGTGTACTTATAAAAGTCTCTGTTTACATACATACAAAAATATTTTTATCAAAATTTTTAGGGCCATTCATGCTTTCACGGAAATGAAATAGCGTTACATATTCAAGTGAGGCTAAAATCGGACGTGCATTAAAATGGTCATATCTTGGTTAATTTTGCTTGGTTTGGCTTAAAATTTTAACTGAATACTCTTGAATATATATAGAATCGAAATAAGACAATGGTGGATGGTTCGATGGTGCCCACGATCGAAAATATTTGCGTGAATAAATGTGGAGCGACCTAAGTAGAATTAATGAAAGATTCGTTATTAGCCTCATTGCGTGTATTCAAACGAGAAACTTACTTTGAAAGTACCGCCCAAAAACCAAACTTCACTCCGCACTAGAATTTCTAAATTTTTACGCGTGGCAAAAACTAGAACCCTGCTCTTTTTCGACTGCCCAGAATTAAAAATTAAAAATTTTTTGTCAGATAGAGTTATTTGCTATCGATCCGGAAGAGTGTCAAATTCATTTAAAGTTTTGGGATTTGGTGGAAAATCTTTCCGTCTTGTTCTGTGTATAATATTTTTCAAATTTTCTCTTAAAGGGAGCTGACTGAGCACGCCTTTGAGCACTGAAGAAAGTTCTGTACGCAGTAATTGGGCCGGAAATTGCTCTAGGTGTTCAGAAGCTTTTTTTTCAAGCTCGTCTTTACTTTTTCAGCTTCGCAATCGTTAAAATTCAGGGAATATGTGTGCCCCTTCTCTTTCAAGAGAACAAGCTGTTCTCCGGGTCCTGGGTTGTTACTTGTTGCTTTTGAAGTACACGTCTTATCACTGCGCAATTTTATGTACTCCCAGTGACGTTTTTCTCCAATAATTTTAGAATGATAAAATTGATAGCCGCAGACAATAAGTTTATTTTTAACAATTTCAAGCTCCATTTCGAGGCTCAATAGCTTAACTTAGAATTGTGACAAAGCACAAGGTATACAGCCATCGAGCCGCAAAAATCGCGGATACTTCGCGCGAGCATGTGTGTGCGTGTGTATGTTTTTCGCGACTAAACCAGTCCGCACGGCAGCAGCAGCAGCAGCAGCAGCGAGCAATGACGTTTCGGCACGTGTGACGGCGTCCTCTAACATCTCCAAAATATCCTGTAAAAATTTCAAATGTGGATCTACTCTCTAAGTGTTCGAATTTGTAATGTAGCGTGGGCCTCATCACCCATGTGCGCGCCACTCAGGCGTTCACACCGCGTACTACTGTACTGTACTTTAGTATATAGTTGTGTATAGAATAGTAAGATAATGTTAAAAAGTACCAGAAAAGATTTACAGAGTAAGGACATCAATCTAAAAAGCCAATTTTACGGTGCAGGAATTGCATGCTAAAGATATTCTCTTTTATTTTTTCTTTCTACTACTCAAAACTTTAAACGCCTTTTTCTCGAATTCACTTTTTTAAGGTTGGGCGGTAAGATTTCTCGAACAATTTTTATCCGACCAACTTAGAATTTTAACTATCTATTCTTGATTGCTTTCTCTACAGAAGCACCTGAGGGTTTTGTAAAATATTAATTTTTTTAAAAGTGATTAACAATTTTTACGTGACCATTTTGTGAAAAAAACGTTTAAAAAAAAAGCTCAAGTACTTCTGTTGCTGTTCATGTATACTTTCAAAATTTTCGTGTCTCGCGTTCATAACTATAAAATTACACGTAAAACGCTATCGCCCCCGAAGCACTTAAAAAAAAGACGTGGCAGGTAAAATGCAGCCAAGCCGCCATTTTTTTTACTACAGCCAGTATAAATATTGAAAAACATTGTTCAAATCGGGGCTCTAGCCCCCTGCAGGCCCTTCTAAGAAGAAGGAGTAATAAGAGAGAGAGAAAAAAAAATGTTGTATAAACAAGAGTATTTTATCTAATTTTTATATCTAGTATAGTTTTTTTAATATTTGATCTTTAACATTTCATGAATTTTTTGGTGTTCAGGGTGGTTGACCGCCTTAAGCACGCCGCACGCTGACACGTGTAATTTTCGCACAGCAGCTATTATTTTGTGAGGTTATTGCCAGCGAGAGTACGAAGTGTTTTCGCCAAGAAAGTCACAGCGAGTTGTGCTCGTGGAAGACGGCAAGCAAGAGGCTGACGTCCAGATACGTGTGTGCTGTCGCCTAAAAGAGCTTGTTGTATGTGTGTGTGCTTGTAGAAATTGTCACCCGTGAGGCATTTTCCTTGCCTCCTCGACGGCCTCCTTTCGTTCCCGGATCAGACGCCGAGCTTCGGCTTTCTTCTCGCGAGACTCCTCCTCAAGCTTCCATAGCTCCGAGCGGATGTCAGAGCAGGCCTGCTGTCTGCGCGCACGGGTCGCCTCTCCACTTTGGGCGTCTGCCCTCGCTTGAGGTACGGAGGATGGCTTTTTCTTAGCCGTCTCGCCGGGGCTCAATCGGTGATCTGTTTGGGCGTTTGCCTCAGTGGCGATCGTTTCACCTGCTAGTGTCGTTGCGGATGGTAGACGCAATATGAGCCACTCCGGTGTTGGGTCTGTCACCCGACATCCGTGCCCTCGTTGTTTAGTAGGAGGGTTTCTGGCTGTGTCGAGAAGAGCTGAGTTGACCACCACTCATCAGTCTTGGCCTGTCAAGCCAGATCCTCCACCATGCGAGCAGCACTGTCGGCAGTGACGCCCATGGAGTTGGTTTGCGGGCTTTTCGCCCCTGCTTCGCCCTGGTTCAGCCCCGTCTGGTCGGGCGTGTAGCACGAGCAGATGTCGGGGTTATCTGCTGGCCCACCAATGGCCATCGTGCTGCTACCGTTGACGTTGCTTCTGGAAAATAAGACCATGCAGCTCAGTATTATGAATTTCCTAGCTACTATTTTATTACCATGCCGAAGCAAAAGCAGAAAAGAAAAAAAAACGAAGCAAAATTAAGAAAAATAAAGCAACTAATTTTAGTCCGTCACCGAAGCGTTAATGGGAGTGTGTTTCGGTTCGTCACCGCTAGGCGGCGGCGACTCCGATCGTCGCTCGCGTGCCAAGAAAAGGCGAGTTAGCGGCATAAGTAAAGCCGAGCCACCAACGTAGATTACTACCTAGCGAAAGATGGGGGCAGTTTGCACTGCGCGCTCAGGTTTCGCGGCTGAGGAAGACTTGTCTTCTAGCGCGCTGCGAAGCTCTGGGAATTGTCGGCTGAGGAAGATTCGTCTTCTAGCGCGCTGAAGATTTCGAGAGCTGACCGTTGAAGGAGGCAACTCCTAGCTCGCAGTCACTTGACCGATCGTTGTTCTCTGCTGCTGGTTGGCTATTTTGCAGCAGTTCGGCTTGCTGAAAGCAATGCGCGACTGTACTCACACTCGGCGAGTCCGATAAATCAATCTATCAAAAATTAGATTCAAGATCGCGAATGTGAAAGAGCGTAATTTCTTATAAGTAATCAAATATTGTTTATGACTTCGATCAACCGTTTTATACATATTAACATTGTACTGTACTCATTTATGCTTAATCATTCAATAAATACTACATATATGCAGAATAAAAATTCTTGTCCGATCATTTGATTTAATCCTTCCCATCACAGCAAATTTAGATAAATAAAAGGTTTTATTGTTTTTGGCCTTTCACTACAAAAAACAGAGTGGGGTTCACGACGACATTAGGTGTGAGCTTTGCGGGTTCGTAGAGCTGGAGATGCTTGAAATGAACTTTCGGGACGCTGCGTCCGTCTTTCAAATGGAGGGTTCGCTTGAGAGTGATAGGAGGTGTCGTCACGTGATATACCCTCTCTTCGTCCAACATGTTCTTTATTGTCTTATTAATAAATTCGCAGCTGTTATCGGTAAGTAGAAAATCTGGGACCTCCCACCAGAAGAAAATCAGCTCTTCGAGGGCTTCCGCCACTGCTTTACCGTTCGCCCGACGCAGAGGCTTTAACTCCAGGTACCACGTAAACAGATCTTGTATCACCAACACGTATTCGGAACCCCCCTTTGATCGAGGCATTTCCATCATATCGGCCGCGATTATAGCCCATGGGCGTTCAACTATACGGCGGCCCATCAAGCCCTGTGGCCTGATTTGTGGGATCTTGTACCGCTAGCACGTTTCACATGACTTCACGAAAGCCTCCACGTCATTTCAAACACCTGGCCAGTAGTACTCATGGACGACGTGGTCATACGTTTTCTCCAGCCCCAGATAGCAGTTACCTCGTTGTGGACGTCCTCTAACACCCGTTGGTGGTGCTCCGCTGGTACTCGCTATCCCTCTATACCATCTTCAATGGGGTCCAGCAATTGATCTTCTCAGAACTTGTAAAGCAAACCATCTTTAACTCGCCACCTTTTCTCAAATTTTTGGGGCGCTTGTTCCACTTCTGCGACCAACGAAGTATACCACAGATCTTCAATCGCCACGAACGCGACGATCGCTCCCTCCCCTTGACTAGGCATGCATGGAAAAAAAACGGTAATTCTCATGTGAATTCCCTTACGATGTTAGATTTTGAACGACCAGTTTTGTAATTCTAATGCCCAACAAACTAATCTGCCCACGGACTCCTTGGCCGTTTGCAAGCATTTCAAGGTGTCATGATCGGTCACGACCGTGAACCATAGCCCTCTAAATATGAGCGAAACTTTTTGATGGCCCAGACCACGGCTTAGCACTCCCATTCAGTCGGTGAGTAATTTTTTTCAGTCGCGTTTAACACCTGGCTGATGTAGACTATTGGGTGTTCGCCATCATCTTGGTCTTAGGTCAACACGGCCCCAATTGCATAAGCGCTGGCATCGCTTTGTACCTTGAAAGGCTTAGAAAAATCTTGGTGAGCTAAGACGGGAGATGAAATCAAGGCCTTTTTTAGATTTTCGAACGCTTCGTTCTGTTTTGGCCCCCATAACCACTGCGCGTTCTTTATCGTTAACTTTAACAGGGGAATTTTCACGCATGACTCTATGCAAATGAATCGAGAATACCACGAGAGACAACCCAAGAAGCTACGGAGCTCCTTGCGTTAACGAGGGGGCTTAAAATTCAAAACCGGGGCCACCCGTTAGCAATCGGGCCTCAGGCCCTCTGCGTCCAAAACAAAGCCCAAATACATCAGTCTCTGGCAGCAGAATTTACACTTTTTTCGGTTCACCGATAGCCCTGCTTCTCAAAGCTCACTTCAGACGACTTCCAGCCGATGGAGGTGTTCCTCGAACGTATCTGTGTCCACATTGATGTCATCTAAGTAGCTGAATATGTTAGGCTCGAACTTAGGCCCAAATAACGAGTCGATAAGGCGCTGAAACATCCATGGGCGTTACACAGTCCAAATGGCATCCTAGTGTAGTGCCAAAGTCCCGCCCCGGGATAGCAAACACGGTATACTTCTTGCTGTTTCCTCCATCTAAATTTGATGGTATGTGTTTTTCAAGTCCACCTTCGACAAATACCGCGCCTTCCGTAATTTGTCGAGTATCCTGACGATATTGGTAATCGGGTATTGATCCTGCAGCGTAACATTGTTGAGGTCTCGAAAGTAGGGTGTCCCTTATTTCCAAACTCTTTTAAACTCCACTCCCAACACTTAGATGAACTTATTTACCGAAAAACTAAAAAAACTATCGTTGGATCTCCAAAAAAACAACTTTTAAGGCTTCCCAAAATGAATAAAAACGACTTTTCTTAAAATAGTTGATATACACTCCGCAACAAAATTATCGCAACAAAAAATTTCATCGAAATTTCTATGCTGGTCTATTTCTAGGCTGATCGTATCGACACGCTTTTTTTTTTTAATTTCTTGGAAATTATGTCTTCTTCAAATCTAGATAGACTAAGATAAGATTTGAGTTAATGTCCAGTTACCAGCAGTATTTGAGCGCGACACTAAAAATTACTGAAAAAAATTGACTGTTTGAACGTGTACCAGTACCACAGTAATTTTTTTATCGAAATCTTACATATACCATCGCAAAGTACTCTTTTCAACGAGTAATTTAAAAAAAAAAGACCTCTCTACGATTTTTTTAACGCCCTGTAGGTCAATTTGAAGGTACAATTTGTGTACGCAAAATGCCCAGAAAATCGTGTTGATTTCAGCTAAATCAGGGATTTTACGTACTTTAAATGGTACCTTTAAAACGACCTACAGGGCGTTAAAAAATCGTAGAGAGGTTTTTTTTTTTAAATTACTCGTTGAAAAGAGTACTTTGCGATGGTGTATGTAAGATTTCGATAAAAAAATTACTGTGGTACTGGTACACGTTCAAACAGTCAATTTTTTCAGTAATTTTTAGCGTCGCGCTCAAATACTGCTGGTAACTGGACATTAACTCAAATCTTATCGTAGTCTATCTAGATTTAAAGAAGACAAAATTTCCAAGAAATTAAAAAAAAGCGTGTCGATACGATAAATATAGCCCAAGATAGAAGCATTTGAAAATCGACAAAATTTCGATGAAATTTTTTGTTGCGATAATTTTGTTGCGGAGTGTATATAGTGGCAAAAGTACGGAAACCCTTAGAAGTATCGCAAAGTAGGCTTGAAAAAAAGTTAAAAAACCCCATATCCAACGTATTTTTTGACGAGAAATCCAATGATGACTTCCATTGGACTTTTAACATAACCTCGAAGAAACAGCGACCAAAAAATCGATGTTTAAATGAGAACCCTGATTTTTTATTGCAGATTTGAAGAGAACGGAAAATTTTACGTTAGAACATATACTCTTTCATTTTTTTCAAGGTCATTTTGAGGGCGCTACAGGCTCAAATAAAACCCCGATTTAACTTAAAATTAAGCTCAAGGACTTTATTTTCTAATTTTATCGCGCAAAAAATGATATTAAAAAAACATGAAGGCCTATTTGAACGTAAAATTTTTCGCTCTTTTAAATGGTGACCTATTTCACCTAGAACGACGACTAAAAGAACGATGCGCTGTCAGCGACCATGTGTCTACAAGCCAGTACTGCCCTCTCGCACAGAAGACCAAACAAGCTCGCCGATGATGAGAATCTTGCAGCTGAACCTCAATCACTGCAAGGCTGATCAGTATCTCATAAGCCAAATAACTTAGATCCACCTTATACATAGCTAACCGCGGGCGATTTCAACGCACGGTAAACGGAGTGGGGATGACGATTTGATCAACATTCACCGGTGCATTGGGCTACTCGGTCATTGATCTCACCAACGCCAGCGACACACTCGCTCCCCAAATTACATCATGGGCCGTGAGCGAGCTCTACATGACATCTTCTTGCAGGTGTACACAACATACCTGCGGACCAGTGTCTTTCCCGCATGCTGGAAACGACAGAGGCTTGTCCTGCTGCCAAAGCCAGGCAAACCCCTCGAAGAACCATCGTCGTATAGGCCGCTGTGTATGCTTGTCACAGCAGGCAGGATTCTGGAAAAAATCATCTGTGACCGCCTCGAAGCCATTACTGAGAGCCCCAGGGGTCTCTTAGATCACCAGGACGGTTTTCGGAAGGGGCCTTTGACGAGAGGCTATCGCGGGCAAGAGATGGAAGCGCGGCACCAAGAAATACTGCGCTGTGGTGACCCTCGACGTAAAGAATGCATTCAATTCGGCTCGTAGGAACATCATCCACGCCGCGCTACGCCGAAAGCGCGTACCTGAGTACCTGCTGAGAATAATCAGAAGCTATCTCTCAGTGAGGTTGCTCGACTTCGATACGGATGACGGACCAGGGTCCTACAAAGTCACAGCAGGTGTTCGGCAACGGTCTATCTTAGGGCCCATCCTGCGGAACGACATGTACGACGCCGTTCTGCGCCTCAACCTCGGAGGCAACGGACGTAAAGATTGTCGGCTTCGCGGAACCATCGCCTCCTTGGTGGCCTTTGCCAAGCACCTGTGGCAGATCGAATACGATCTGAACTCTGCCATCGAACAGGTGTGAGGCGAGCTTCATGAGCTCAGCCTGGTAACGGCTGACCATAAGACCGAGGCCTTTCTCATCACTAGCAGGAAGAAAATGGAAACCATCATCATCACAGGGGGTGACTGCAGTATAAGGACGTCCCTGTGCATCAGCTATCTGAGCCTACACATTGAATCCAAGCTGAGGTTCGACCAACAACTCCGAACCGTCAGCGAAAAAGCAGCAAGAGTGGCTGGAGCCCTCGCGAAAATCACGCCCCACACTGGTGGGCCCAGAAGAAGCCGACGAGAGCTCTATGCTCACGCCGTTGACTCGATCCTCTTTTACGGAGCGCCTATCTCGAGCTGTGCTATGGAGATGCAGGCCTACATCCGTCAAGCAGAGGCTGTACATCGACGAGCCTGCCTGCGCGTGATCAGCGGGCGACCACACGTCTCCTACGACGCGACATACGTGATAGCCAGCATATCTCTGCTAGCCCTACTAGCGGACGAGCGAGTGCGCATATACCAGTGCCGGCCCGAGGACGCCAAGGAGGAAGAGAGAAGAGAAACATTGAGCAAGTGGCAGGACCGGTGGGACCGGGCCTCAAAGGGCCGATGGACACACTGGCTAATGCCGAACATCACAGAATGGGTAGAGAAGGGACATAAAGATGTGGACTACTATCTCACACCACTCCTGTCCGGGCATGGCTACTTCAAAAGCTATCGCCAGTTCTATGACAACACCCTTAGCGCACTCGACCCGGCCTGCCCTATCATAATAGAAGACGCGGAGCATGTGTTCTTTTGCTGCTTGCGATTCCACGAAGAGAGGGAGAGACTTCAACAAGTCCTCCAAGAAGTAACCGATCCGGAAAACGTCATCAGGCTCATGCTCGAGACCGCAGGCAATTGGATAGCGGTAGCATCTTTTGCGCAATCAGTCGTCTCTAGACCGAAACAAGAGGCGCAAGAGATATAAAAACGATCCGAACGATGCTGCAAGAAGAAGACGACGCTTCTGGTTCTCGAACGCCTAATCAGCGTAAGGTGGACGGGGGGTGTACAGAAAAGACACAGATGCAGCAGAGAAGCTCTATAGAGTCCCCACCGAAGTAATGTTCTACGACGGTTTCCAGTGGGGTTCTCGTTTCTAAGGACCACTGGCTGCAGAGTTCACTCTGCCCACGTCCAGAAAAAAAAATGTACAGTCCACAAAATATACGAAACGAGCGTGCACGCTTTAAAGTATATCTGTGAACATACATTGATGCTGATATACTCCACTCATCCCTTCCCTTCGAACCCTGAATTAGTAGTAATAATCAATTGTACTACATCAGGTAGCTTAGATTAAACGTGGATCAAGTGAATGGATTTCTTATATTGGACGAAAATCATTTCGAGAATTTAACAGCTAGTGTATTTCAACTTGAGTTGGCTCAATCATATATTCAAGATACATTGAAAAAGGATGAACAAGATGAGTTCCAAGTTATGTTATCATAGCAACTTGAATGAGATACTGGTTATTTTCTCTAACTTATAATATTCACAAAAAATTATTGGTTGAATTGTTGTGTGACGAGGAGCAAATACCCGAGCTAGGATTCCTACGTTCGAGAATTTGGTCGCGGTATTGAAATCGTACTCGTTACTAATAATTCATACATTTTGTCACGGCGGCCCATGAGGGAGATCATCGTATTGCAGGATATTACTAGATAAGCCCAGGTGGAAATACAGCATTAACTATCATGACTGAAGAGGCACTCTGTGTCAAGGGTGCGTGCGTTTCACTTGCAGCTTTGGTGCGTCGTGGGTCTAGGTGGTCTGGCGGTCTCCATTTCAAATACAATAGCCTGATGATCGTTATGCGTGTAGAGCTCGCTTACGGCTCATGATGTAATTTGGGGAGCGAGTGTGTCGCTGGCGATGGTGAGATCAATGACCGAGTGGCCCAATGCACCAGTAAATGTTGATGTGTCTCCGGTCTTTAGCAGTAAGCTTCGAGGGTGACGAGGGCGTCTAGGAGAATGGTAGCACGCTGTCTCGTCACTCGTCATCCCCACTCCGTTTACCAGGCGTTGAAAATCGTCCGCGACTGTGAGTGGCCTCTTGCCCCAGGCTTCCTCGATGATTTGGTGAGGAGAGCGGAAAATTCTACATCAGCGAGTCTTGGTGGTGCGTAGACGCTGAAAAAATAGATTTCGTCGATTCGGGCCCAGGTGAAAAAGGGACGCGCTCTTGCTCAGTGCCCTTGCACCAGGCCACCTCTCTGCACCCAGATTGAGGCTTGGCTGTAGGCATCGGCTAACCATATATAAGATGGATCTAAGTTCTTGTACTGGTCACACACTACAGCCACTTTGATGCGCTGCTCGAGAATAGTTTGGCTCAGGAGATCCTGAGCAGCCTTGCAGTAATTGAAGTTTAGCTGCAAGATCCTCATCATCAGTGGGTTTGTTTCGTCTTCTGGGCGAGGGGGCAGTACCGGCTTGTAGACCCATGGTCGCTAACAGCGCCTCGTTCTTTGCAAAAAACGCACGTTAGGCTATTCGTGCAGTTCTTTATCTGATGGCCTGTTGATCCACAGCGGAAACAGTGCCCCGAGTGATCAGGTCCCTCACAGCGGGATGAGACGTGACTGGGGCTCGAACAGCGGTAACTGCGTGAAGCATCTTCGTGACCACGGATACGGCAGTTGACCCAGCCATTCCGTATGTGGCCGAGCTTCAGCGCCTTGGTGGCTAGGTCGTCGAAGAGCGCGGCGACAGCCACCTACGTTCCCGCGTACGCTTTTCGCAGCGTCTTGACTACTTCTTTGTCGAGATGCGAGGCACAGCAATGTGCCCAGCGCTTCGGCGATCTCCTCCTTGGTGGCACACTTATCGAGGTCCCTGATCTCGATCATGGTTGTGTGCTGTAGGGCGCTGGCAGTGGCCGTGTCACCGATGACTTTGCCCAATTCGGGCCCAGGTTGGAGGCATTGTCTACGTTTTTCCTGAGTTGTAGCACTAGGGAACCAGCAGTACTGCGTCTGATGTTCTGGACACTGCTCTCGACTGATTGCTGCAACGTCAGCTCCGACTTGAGTGTTCGCAGGATGTCGGCATACGTAGACGCATGCTTCGCCCTGATAACGATTGCATCCGGTCGATGGTGATTTCCACGCGGCGCTGACCGCGGCTTCGGCTGTTTCCGGGGATGGGCAGATCCAGCTGTTATTGCCGGCTGATTACGCTGGCACTGACGACGATGGTCAATGTGGACAAATCCGTCTTGATCTACGACATCGTTGTTATTTTCCTCGGGCTGCCTGGATGCAGCCGTCACGGCGTAACGCTTGGGTGTGGCACGAGTTGCTGGCAGTGACATTTCTTGCCACGTGCTAGTTGCACCGACCAAAAATATTGAAGACGTGCAGACTGCCCTGTCCGCAGTAGGAGGTCAAGCCTGCGGAGGTCGGGAGCGGGTAATCCTTGGATGCCACCAGAGTGGTACCAAGGATTTTTCGCGTGATGGCCGCCGCAATTATCGATAGGAAGGACCCGATCTTCGTCGGCATCACCAGCAGCGAACCGCTTTTCGATCAGCTCGTCACTCTGTTATTATCCACTGATTGAGGCGCCTGTTGGTCCTGCTGCCCGTCACACATAGCTGCTGATTCGATGCGAGTCTGCTCGACAGCACACAGCACCAGTACAACGGCGCGAAGCACGCACTCACATTAACGCGCGTGGTTCACACCGAATGGACCGAGTGCGGTAACCATTGTAGTATGTCACTTGGAACTGGCACACGATGCAAGATAGCTTGCTACAGCTGCACACACAGCGACGGGGCTGCACACACACATGCACCGACGCGGCGCGCCACAGCGAACGCGTAGCACTGAACGCACCTTGATTCAGCGTGTATCTACACAAAAAAGATCGAGAATACCAGAGCACGAGCAGAACACGTCCTGCTTGATTCGCTCTTCAGACTCAACTCCGTGTGTGTGTTTTTTTTTTTTTTTTTTTTTTTTTTTTTTTTTTTTGGATGTATTAAGGGGGGAAAGGTACCTAAAATCGAAAAAAAATTAATTTTTTTTTTTTGCTTTTTCGATAGGATTTTTCCTCAGCTTTTCAACGCCGCAACCCGAATTCAAAAATTTTAATTTTATCGCAATATAGAGCCTATTTAGTATCGATACTTTTAAGTTTATTCTAGCAAAAATGAATAAAATAACACTAAATCAATTAAGCGTTTTTTAATGAGTCTAAAGACTAACTTTAATAAACGTCATAACTTTTTCGATAGGATATTTCCTCAGCTTTTCAGCGCCGTAATCAAAATTCTAAAATTCCAATTCTATCGTAAGATACAGCCTATTTAGTATCGATATTTCTATGTTTATTCTAGCCAAAATGAATGAAACTACTCAAAATTAATATAGGCGTTCTTTTATGAGTCTAGGGACTTTTTCATGTTGTTAGCGCCATCTATTGACTCGATTCCTAACCATGTTTCGAATAATCGGCCCAAACCCGCGGTTTTGTTTAAACGTAACGGTTTTGTTTAAACGTTGCTCGATAACAATACGTTACTTTTGCACTGCGTTGCGTTTGCTACTGTATAACGTTCACTTGCTAGAAAAAAGTTTTTTACCTTGTTTGTTATAAATAAGTGTAAAGTTAATATTTTTCGACTTGAGTGGGTGCTATATACATTTTCAGGAAGACTCATTTTCAGTTATTAGTATTACAGATATATAATTAAAAATTAAGTGTGGGTGTTGGTGATTTTATTTTCAGGAAGATTTTTATTATTGCAGATAATACAGATAATAAAATCATAAGTTTAGATAATTCAGTGATTTAGACAATACAGATTATATAATTATTGCATGTGAAATTCTACCTTAGTTTATTTGGATACTATAGAATTCAGATTATTTTTGAGTCATGCCACGACCAACAAAGAGACTTAGATCAAATCCAGACCTGAAGAATTCTATTGGAAGAAAAAGAAAGTTATTTTCAGAGGCAATCAGTACACGCAAGCTCCTTCAACTGATAGGGTAATAAATGCTCGACAAAGATCTGCAGCTGAAAGTAATAATCCAAGATTGAAAGCTGCATCAAGAAGAAAGATTTTACCTTTATCAGATGAACAGTCGCAAGCAGGATCTGCTCAATTCGCTTGGTAGACTTTTCACTTTTGCTTCCATTTTTACAAGAAAATTTAAGATGTAAATGTGGTTCTGAAGTCACCTTTAATGAGACTTCAATGCGAGGGCTTGGATTTACATTAGAGTTAGAGTGTGAAAACTGTTCTGCTTCTGCATCTGTCACTTCATGCAGGATGATTGGACCAAAGAAGAATTTATATGAAACAAACAGAAGATCCATCTTTGGCATTCGCTCTCTAGGATTAGGCTTGACCAGCCTAAGAACATTTTGTGCTATTATGGACTTGCCTCCTCCAATTGGTCAAAAAACATATGACACAATGAAGGATTGCTTGGGTCGTGCAACTAAAAAAGTTGCAGATGAATCAATGCGCTCTGCTGTTGAGAAAGAAATTCAACTGACAAAACACAGAGAACTAACAGTCTCTGGTGATGGCACTTGGCGTACACCAGGCTTCCATTCTCACCAAGGTGCTGCAACAGTTATTGGATTAAATACTGGGAAGGTTTTAGATGTTGCCACAAAAAATAATTTTTGTAAAGCTTGCAGCCTGTGGGAAAATAAAGATAAAGAGACTGGCTCATATGATGATTGGCTTGAACAACACAAACCATTTTGTGAAGCTAATCACACAGGCAGTTCTGGCAGTATGGAAGTAGATTGTATTTCAGATATTTTCAAGAGATCTGTTGGGAAATATAAAGTAATCTACAAAAATTACATTGGCGATGGAGATGCCAAAGTATATAAGAGAATATGTGCAGATGAGCCCTATGGAGAAGATTTTAAGATTGACAAGAAAGAAGATATCAACCATGTAGGCAAGAGGATGGGAAAACGCCTACGCGATAAGAAGAAAGAGCTGAGCAGAACTCACCTGAGTGATGGCAAAACTATTGGTGGAAAAGGCAGACTTACTGGTGCAGTTATTGATATGCTGTCCAAGTATTATGGTAAAGCAATTAGAGATAGTTCCACAGTCGAAAATATGTACAATGCTATATGGGCTACTTGGAAACACAAAAGATCCAGTGACCGAGAGCCTCAACATGATCTCTGCCCCACTGGTCAAAATTCATGGTGCCAATGGCAAAAAGCCAAAGCAAATGGCACTTTGAAGACCTTCAAGCACAAAAACTCACTTCCACCAGCAGTTATGGATGCCATAAAAAGTATCTACACTGATTTGAGTAAAGTGGAACTCCTACAAAAATGTGTTGGACAATTCACCCAAAATCCAAATGAATCGTTCAACCAGACATTATGGAAATATGTTCCTAAAAAACTGTGGAGTGGCAACACAGTTTTTAATATTGGAACATACTTTGCAGTATCGACCTTCAATGATGGCAAGTCTGGTCTTATCAAGATGATGAGGGAGTATGATATTTCTCCAGGACTATACGCCATTCGATTCAGTCAAGAAGAAGATAAGAAAAGAATAGAGAAAAGTATAAGTAAAACTGTGTTGGCCTCCCAAGAAGTCAGAAGATCCAACCGCAAGAGGAAACTTCATGAAAATGATGACAGTTATGTACCAGGAGGCCACTGAATTTCACTTCTCACTATAACTTTATGGTAATTCACTAAACACTTTATCATTTTTCTATTCTTCTTTTTTCTATTCTTTCATTGCACTGCATCTGTAAATATTTTAGTCATTCTGTGCTGAGAATGACAAATAAAGCCTGAAAACAAACACAAAGTATCACTACTCTTACATCAGTGGTATATGTAAACAAGAAAAGTAAAATACTTATCTGATTGCTGCTCAAATTATTGATTTTCAAGGCTAAACATGGACAATTTTGGAAAAAAAACTATTGAAATAGCTTCATGGTTTTATTATGAATCTCTATAAAAAATTTCAAACATAATTACACTCTACATATACTTTTATTGCTTGTAAAAAAAATGCATTATTTAGCTGATATATAAGAAGCAAATGTGTCACATGTCTATGCTGCAAGCAGAAGCAGAAAACTTTACTGTCTGCTACATAATGTAAACAGTACAGTCAGTAACGCCACCACCAGTTTCATGTGCTAACCTAGTACATATGAAATGTCAACAAGTCTGTTTCATTCACTAAATAATACATTTTTTTTATAAGTCAAAAAAGTGTATGCAGAGTGCAATTATATCTTTGAAATTTTACACAGAGATTCATAGTAAAGTTATAAAGATGTTTCAATAGGTTATTTTTTAAAATTGACTGTGTGTAACAGTGGAAATCCAAAAATTCAGCAGTGATTGGATGAGTGCAAGATCATTACTTTAATCATTGATATCACTGATATATAGATGTGTATCAGAAAATCTTTTTCATGTGTAAAAAAAGTAGTGATACATTGTAAGTGATTTTAGACGTATTTGTAGCCATAAATGTCAATTTTTTAGATTTATGTGTAGAAAATATATTAGTGCAATGAATTTCAGTGTAAGTTTGAGTTTTCATGTGAGGTTTTTCATGTTTATGTGAAGAGTGAAAGTACCTAACTCATCATGAAACCAAACTTAGCGTATTCATGAATAACTTGGGAAATAGTGTTTAATTATAATTTAGCGCATTTAGTTGTCTGGGATAATCAAATATTGGTTTCAGGGGTCATTGTTGTTCAAGTCATATGTATGTATGTAACTGTTTTTTCAAAGTTTAAAAAGTTTGGCATGGCCTTAGTGACTTTAATACATTATCAGTGTATTTATTGGGATAATTTTGTTTTTTTTAAATTCTGGGCAGTAATATTTCATCTAAAAATTGCTTGCATGCCGTAACTTTTAATGTGAACCGTTTGAGCAATTGAGCTGAAACTTTCAGGAGTTGTTCTACATAACAATAGCTACAAACGCAACCACTTTCAAAGGTATTGGACAAAATTTGCACTTTTTTCAGGCTATATCCCTAGCACAATTGTATTTTATTATATGATGTCAATGAATAAATGTGTATATGTGTCTGGCAAAATGAGTATAACTAATTTAAAAATCTGAAAGTGCTTGCGTTTGTAACCACACATCTAATGAACAAAATGAGACCCCAATGACCATGATTGAATCATCGGTTCTAGCTGGATCTTACGGCACAGGGGTACCTGCCAGGACTGTGGGCTTGCTTCATCAAGGAGGATTCTATGGCGACTGGGACCTCAATTTCAATATTCCAGCGTGAAAAACTTTAGAAAAAAGGGTGAAAAAAAGAGAGTATCCTCTGTATAGTACCAAAAAATATTTTTTTCATACTTTTTAATGAATTTTTTTACATTTCAGGTTTAAGGTACCTTTCCCCCCTTAATATATTTTATTTAGCAGAAAGTGAAAATAGAAGTTTACATTGGGTTGAATGTAACAATAGAAGTGAGAGTGTAACATATTGATTTAGGGTACATAGTGTATGTACATACATCCACGTCGGTTTCCCTTTGTTCCATCCCCGCGGAAACCGCCGTTAGGCATTACTTCACGGGGATGGAGGGGTTGGCGTTATGCGCTTCATGGAGGCTTGGTTGAGGTGGCGTCTTCTTCCGGCAGCATCGTCCGGTCGTCACCTTCTGTCTGTTTCCTCGTCTCTCAGTCTTGTTACGACTGAGTAGGCGAAGGAAGCCACAGCGAGCCAGTTCGGCTCGTTCGCGAGCATGAGCCTGGTGGTGTTTTCCGGCGTCATGACCTCGTGGAGCAGGGAGTGTCTCTCGCTCTCTCTTCGCTGAACCTCGGGCAGTGGTAGAATACGTGCTCCGCGTTCTCGATGGATGAGGGGCAGACCGGGCATTGTGCGCTTTGATTGTGGTCGTAGCGTCGGCTATGGTGTTTAAAGAAGCCATGCCCGGTCAAGAGCTGCGTGAGGTGGTAGTTCAGCTCTCCGTGCCTCCTCTCGATCCACACTCTGATACTTGGGATCAGTCGGTGCGTCCATCGGGCCTTCGTCGACCGGTCCCATGCTTCCTGCCACTTGCTTAGCGTTGCCAAGCGTTCTTCGTCCTCTGCGTCCTCTCGGCGGCGGCCGTAGAGTCGCGCTCGCTCGTCCGCAAGAAGGGCCAGCGGAGGTATGCCGGCAAGGACATATGTGGCCTCGTAAGAGACATGCGGCCGGCCTCCGATCACACGCAGGCAGGCTCGTCGGTGGGCTGACTCCGCCTGTCGAATGTAGGCTCGCTTTTGTGCTGCTGTGCTCCAGACGGGGGCTCCATACAGGAGTATGGAGTCGACGACGTGAGCATACAGCTTGCGTCGGCTGCTTCTGGGCCCGCCAGAGTTGGGCATGATCTTCGTAAGGGCACCAATCACACCGGCTGCCTTCGCGCTGACTGTTCGGAGGTGGTGGTCGAACTTCAGCTTGGCGTCGATGTGCAGGCCCAGGTAGCGGATGGAGGGGGACGAGCGTATGCTGTGGTCGCCTACCGTGATGGTGATGGTTTCCCTTTTTCCTGCTTGTGATGAGCAGAGCCTCCGTCTTGTGGTCAGTTTGTAAGCTGAGAGCCTGGAGCGCGCCTCGCACCTGTAGTATCGCAGCGTTCAGATCGTGTTCGATCTGCCATAGATGCTTGGCGACAGCCACCACTGCGATGTCGTCCGCGAACCGACGATACGAACATCGCCATCGAAGTTGAGGCGCAGGATCGCGTCATACATAACGTTCCACAGGATCGGGCCCAGTACTGACCCCTGTGGGACTCCTGCTGTGACTTCGTAGGACTCGGGCCTTCGTCCGTGGTGAAGTCGAGCACTCATGCCGAGAAGTAGCTGGCGATTATTCTCAGCAAGTAATCGGGTACGAGCAAACGGCGTAGAGCAGCGAGGATGTTGTCCCACCGAGCCGAGTTGAACGCATTCCTCACGTCGAGTGTCACCACGGCGCAGTATTTCTTGGTGCCGCGGTACCATCTCTTGCCGGCGATGGCCTCACGGGCGGTGGAAATGACGTCTTCGATGGCATCTATCGTTGATCGCCCTTTCCGGAAGCCATACTGTCGCTCCGAGAGGCCTCCGGGTCTCTCTGTGAAAGCCTCCAGCCGGTCGCATATGATTCTCTCGAGAATCTTGCCCGCCGTGTCTAACATACACAGCGGACGATACGAGGACGGCTCGTCGGGAGGTTTGCCTGGCTTTGGGAGCAGGACGAGTCTCTGGCGCTTCCAGCCAGACGGGAAAAACGCCGGTCTCCAGACACATCGTATACACCCGCACGAAGATGTCAGGACGCGTGGCAACAGCGAGCTTGAGCGCCATGTTGGGCACGCCATCCGGGCCGGGCGCCGAGCGCTCCTTGATCCTCGATTGAGCTCCTTTGAGTTCCTCCAAGGTGACGGCTGGGACCAGCTTCCCGCCCGTCGCGGCAGCTGCAAGGCGGGCCCGCTCGGCACTTGCGGAAACAGAGCCGCCACCGCGCCGCGCACCAGGAGAGGGGAGCCAGGCTGCTTGGTCTGCGGGCATCGCAGGCGCGACATGGCAATCCTGTATGGTCTGCCCCATATGTCGCTGTCGACCTCGTCGCAAAGCTGTCTCCAGCACCGGCGCTTGCTGGTCTTGATCGCCAAGCGCAGCAGACGTCTTGCGGAGGCGTAGTTGGCGCTGTGAGCCTCCTCGTCCTGCCGGCCACGTGATCTCTGGAAGAGTCTGCGAGCCCGCAGGCAAGAGCGTCGAAGATCAGCGATCTCGCCGTCCACCAGTACACCGGCTCGCGACGGCGGCGGTTTGCCTTGGACATGGAGGCATCACATGCGCCGGTGATGATGTCCATGAGGCTCGACGCCATATCCTCCGCGGTCCCGGGGGCGACCGATGCGCCGGACATGACGGCACAGAAACGGTCCGCATCGAGTGTACGGGCGTTCCATTTGCAGCTCCGGCGCGTCGAGGGCCTGGTCGAAGTCCCGGCGTCCTCGATCTCAAAGACGATGGCCTGATGGTCGCTGTGTGTGTATCACCCACTCACCGTCCAGATAACACGCGAGGCGCGAGCGACTCGCACACAAACGTCAGGTCGACGACCGAGCTGCCCTGTCTGCCGATGAAGGTCGGCACGTCGCCGGTGTTAAGCAGCACCGCATCGAGGAGAGCAAGCGAGTCAAGCAGGATGTGCGCCCTAGGTCTTGTCGCCCTACATCCCCACTCCGTCGACCATGAGTTGAAGTCCCCCGCAATGACCAGAGGACTCTTGCCGCGGGCCTCCTCGGTGATGTTGGCGAGGAGGACGGAAAATTCTGCATCAGAGAGTCTTGGTGGAGCGTAGACACTGAAAAAGAAAATTCCGCCGATACGGGCCCACGAGAAGTAAGGATGCACTCTCGCCGGGCACTCCTGAACTGGGATTCCTCGCCGCACCCAGATAGCTGCTTGGCCGTTGGCATCGGCGAGCCATGTATTCGGTGGAGCAGGTTCTTGTATTGCTCACACAGAATGGCCACGTCGATGCGCAGCTTGCTGATGGTATCGCAGAGCAGGTCCTGGGCAGCCTCACAGTGGTTGAGATTAAGCTGGAGGACTCTCATCATCGGCGGGCGCAGGTAGACTCCTTCGTAAGCGGGCAGCTCCGACCGCCGAACACGTGGCTATGGGCAGCACCTCGCTCCCGGCAGCGAACGCACGAGGGCTGGTTCTTAGTCCTTGGCCTGGTGTCCCTCCTGGCCGCAGCGGTAGCAGAGTCTCGAGCGGTCGGAACCCTTGCAGCGAGCAGCGACGTGGCCAGGACTCCAGCAGCGGTAGCAGTGTAACTGCTCCTCACGCTCACGCACCCGGCAGCTGACCCATCCGACGCGTATGTGGCCGAGCTTCATTGCTTTGGCAGCGAGATGGTCTGGCAACGCCCAACAGCCACCTGAGTCCCTGCGTACGCCTTCCGCAGGAACTTCACGACATCGTCGGACACTGTGACGCCTAGTGATGCGCTCAGCGCTGGGGCGATGTCCTTTTTTTCGACACACTCGTCGAGGTCCCTGATCTCGATCGTGGTCGAATGCTGTCGGGCGCCAGCCGTGGCTGCAGCACCAAGGGCTCTGTCCAATTCTTCGCCGAGCGAGGAGGCATTTTCCACGCCTTTCCTCAGGTGGAGTACAAGAGCACCAGCGGCGCTGCGTCTGATGGAATGGACGTTGCTGCCGACCGTTTGCTGCAGCGTCGGCTCACCTTTGAGCTTCCTCAAGATGTCGGCGTACGTCGACGGGTCCTTCGCCTTGATCACTATCGCATCAGGCCTATGGTGGACCCGACGATGCGACGATCGCGGCTTCGGTGGTTGCTGGGCAACATTAGGTCCGGATGTTGGTACCCGGGCCGGTGGCTCACGTGGTGACGTCGGCGATTTTCCACGAGAACGTAGTCGTCGTCGGCGACGTTGTTGTTTTCGTCTGACAGCGGCGGGGCCGGTGGTCCGGTACACCGCTTTGATGCCACACGAGCTCCTGGCGGTGACGTTGCAGGCCGCTTACCTCGTGTACTGCTCGTAAGCATCGGAGAAGTGATGGTTGTCTTGTCCGAGGAGGCAGGACGAGGTGGCTCCTGTCGATCCAGCGTTTTTTGCAGCGCTGCAACGGCCCGCTGAAGACTCGTCCCGCATCTGAGCACCTCCTTGTGGATGTTGGACTTGTCGCCCAGGAAGTGCACTAGGCCGTTCACCAATCCGTCGATCCGCAACATCATATCCTCTCGGCTCCCGGTCGCGAACTCGTCGACAGTCGGGAGCTTCGAGGTCTTGCTCGCAAAGGGGACGGTGATGATCCTCCGGGTAATGGCCTCCACCACCTTCAAGGGCGAGGTCCCTGGCATCGGTGACGAGGTCAATGGCGTCGTCGGTATCAGCTCGGCATCCTCCGACGACTGCGACGCCTGCAGCCCGTCTGGCACGGCTGCCACTTGGGCCCTGGCTCGAGGCGGCAAGCTCGAGTCTGAGACCGACATTGTTTATAGTGCCGCGCCGAGGCGCGCTCTAACACCAGTGTGTGTGTGTGTGTGTGTGTGTGTGTGTGTGTGTGCGTGTGTCCAAGGCAAAATCTTGAAAATGTTACGGTGGATTGTACAAATTTCAATTGCATTCATTGTCGTTTGTAGTATTAATGAGGCCAGAAAAGGTTTTTTGGCAGTAGACGGGAAAAAAATTTTTTTTTTGAAATTTTTTGAAATTTTTTTTTGTAAATTTGAAAAAAAAATTTTTTTTCATTTTTTCACGTACGAATGCCGGAATTTCCTCTATTTTTTGTGTCGTCATGAAAGCAGAGCAGCTAAGCTTTAATTTAAGACAAAAAGATAGAGATTCACCGAATATTATGAAAATTAACGACTCGAAATGAACAGTTGTACTTTTGCTTCCTCATAGAGTAAGCTCTGTGATAGGCTTGCAAACGAGATTTTGAACCAGACCTCGTAGGACAATTTGGTTTACATATTTGTAAACTTGATTGAATTCTCAAAATGTTCGTATGTATGTATATACGGCCTTTTGACTAAGATTTTTTCGTAAATTTGGAAAAAAAATTTTTTTTTTCATTTTTTCACGTATACATGCAGGAATCCATGATTACAGGAAATGTTATGGTGATTTTTAAATGAATATTTAATTTTTTATACAAAAACAATATTCATTATTTAAAAAAAAATGTAATTGGTATTTTTTTATGAGGAAGCTCTTTGCCAATGAATTGGCAGCGGTTTTTTTGTTTTGACGGACCAATAAAAACGCAAATCCGACAGTAAGATCAATCGGCATGAAGACGCTGGTCGCTGTTATAAAGTTTGTGGTAATCTTAAATGCGTCCATGATTATGACGTGTAATATGTAATTTATAATCAATAGATTGGGGTACAAAATCTCCAAACCAAAAGCTTCAATCCAAAAGATCCAGACCGTAAGATCCAACGGCAAAAGTAGGTCCAAAATCCAAAATATCCAAAAAATCGCGAATCCAAAAATCGTAGGGCCAAAAAATCAAATATCCACAGGAAGAATAAAAGCAAGATATGTATAAAAAATAATCCTTTATTAAAGGTGTAGGTAATGGCCAAGGTCCTTGATTGTATTTTAGCTGCGAATCGTCCTCCACGTATTCATCATAACGCATCACGATGTTCATTATTCGATCCTTGACTGCGACGAAGTGACCATCAGGCTTCTTGCGAACGGCTAATTGGCCCAACTGAATTTGACGCAGCAGTGTTTCGGTGTCGCCTTGCTCATGTTGCAGCTCCGTGAGGAACTTATCAGGCACGCTTTCCAAGTCCTCGATGTCTACGGGGTTGGACGGCATTTCCTTGAGGCGCTCCCTCTGCAGTTGCTTCCTGACGTTCATCCGATCAGGAAGCTGAGCCAGCACAGCGGGGGAAGCATCCTGCAACCGTCGCATTAACCTGGACGGTGGAGCTTCGGGATGCTCGCGTGCATCACGCTTCAGGTCCGATAGAAGTTTCAAAGCTTCTACTTCTTCTGGATTCGGTGCATGGTTCGGCTCGTGGGAGACTCCGCGTCACCTCCTGACTTCACGATGATGTCATTCCCATTGTGAATTATAGTTATTTTGGCAGCACACTGTGGTTTTCTCTGACATCTCCAATAACTAGTTGAACCTGAGAGAGGGAGAGCGCGAGAGAGAGACAGAGCGCACGAGTAGACAGAGCGCGAGAGAGAGTAGGCAGAGCGCGCGAGAAATAGACAAAGAGTGAGATAGAATTGTTGGGAGATAAAAAAGTAAATATTTTAGGACCATCCATAAATAAGACTTAAACAAATGATCATGTTTATATACTTTTCAATAAAGAAAATTCTTCCAAAAATTATTTTTAACTTGCCAAAGAACAATATAAGAAATATCTTAGAATAAAGTTCTTATTTATTATATTGGTATGAGCTTTTTTAAATGATAGGGTTTTAATAAATTTTTCATCAATAAATTTTCAATAAATAAATCAAAAAATTTTTCTAGATTAGTGAGTTTTTATTCCTTATGTGGGTTTTGGAAAATTATTTAAAATAATTTCAATATTTTTATACAAGACTATCTAAAATACTTTCATGTGAAAAAGTTACATTAACTTTGCACCAGTTCATTCGACTTAACACTGTTTATATTGTTAATGATTACAAAATTTTCGTCATAGATGTCATAAACAATATTCTTTTTTCACTTCATTTACCTTCATTTAAAGCAAGAGTCTTCATTTGTTCAATATACTCTTGGTATTTTTTTGCTTGCTGTTGCTGTAACTTTTGCAATTTTTTGGAAAGACCTTTGCTAATTTCTTGGCCTTTAACATCATGTGTAGGAAGACCCTAAAATTAGTTAGTCAATTGATTAAAACATTATCATAACAACCAAGGATTTTATAATCACACTTAAAAACTACTGATGACGATACCTTATCATCCCATTGCGAATATTTATCCTCTTCGTTTCGAAACATTTCTTCTGGTGAAATCTTTCTTTGTGCATCTTTATAGCTGCTGCTTTTTCAGCTTCAATTCTTTTCCTCTCTTTTTCTGCGGCTTTTGCGTTTTCAATTTTTTTCTTAGCTTCACGCTCACGCAACAATAACTCCCGATCGACCAACTTTATCTGAGCTCCTGAGCCGCTGTCATCTTCCAATCGCACACCGAGATCCGGCAAAGTATCGTCTCGTAAACGATCGCACTCGGTCAAAATATCGTTTGCTTTCAATGTGCGCGCGTGAGTTCGAACTTTTTCTCGAAAATCAGAAAGAATTTCGAGATACGGCATTACTTTCTCTTCGAGCTATGAAATCAAGAATTTCATGATTGCAATTTAGGTTTATGAATTAAAAAATCACAATTACTTACGTTTGCACTTGATATATCTCCTTCATTAGGAAACCCAATGGAATCATGTTCAGAGATGGCTCCAAAAATAGTTAATATTTTCGTTATATAAACGGAAATATCACGCAGTAATAGTGTATTTGGTTTGGGACAATCTTTCAGGTAAATATTACAGTTTGTCACTAATTCTCTATAACATCAAGAGCTGTTCTTGTATCAATGTTATCTGATGGAAAGAAAATTATGAATACTGAATCTGTGAATGAATTCTTTGATATAAAAAAAAATAAAATAAAAAAACTAACCACATAGAGCAGCATGAATATTATCTTTAGCATTAAAGAATTTATTATTCATATCTAATTCCATTTCACTCCATTTATCAAATATTTCAATGGTTTTTCCATGGTTAATTTTTCTAATACGACACTTTACATTCAAAAAAAATTCATTTAAAAACTTTTCGTACTGTACAGCCATTTCCATAGTAGCATCTCCATAATCCAATGTATCTTTCCAAGAATGTAACAAGAAGGCTAGTCTCAATTGTCTAGAAGTGTGTTTTTTCAGCTTCTTTAATTGTTATAAAATTCTTCAATGATTTGGACATTTTACAACCAGAAATTGTGAGGTGTCCCGAGTGCAAAAAATACCTAAAAAAATAAGTTTTCCTTGCTATAAGAACGAATCACGATACAAAAGTTCTAAGTAAGACAATTTTCACACCTGACCCAATGCGAGTTATCAAAATAAGCTTCAGCTTGGGCAAGTTCATTGTCATGGTGAGGAAATTTGAGATCTACACCACCAGTGTGAATATCCAAGCTTCCGCCACAAATTGCAGATGCCATAACAGAGCACTCAATATGCCAACCAGGTCTACCTGTACCCCAAGGTGAATTCCACCAAGGCTCACCAGCTTTTGAGCTTTTCCACAATGCAAAGTCAGTTATCGAATGTTTTTCCGATCGTTCGGCGAAACACTTAAATCACCTGAAATAAGAAAAAAATGTTAATTATTTCAATTAAAATATATCATTCATGAATAAAATCAAAGTTTTTTGTCCTATACAAAACTGAAATGTTAAAAGATAATTAGTCAGAAATCTTGATAACACAAAAGGTTAATAACTAAACTTATGTAATAATGCAGATATAAAGATTGATTGAATGAATTATAATAAAAAAATTAAAGTGATTAAGTCACCATTAAAATTGTCTGAATTTGATCAATGAAATGCATCATCCATACCTTCTCCTTCTTGTAATGATGAAGTGTCACCATATGCTTCAGGTACTAATTTAGCATAGTAATGTTTTTCTTTTTTATCGAAAGCTTTAACATCAAAGTATACTGAGCCATTACTTTCATATGCAAAACCATTAGCCATTATTTTTTCAATAAATGCAACTATTTCAGGAACATATTCGCTAACCCTCGTTAAAACATTGGGTTTTAAAACCTGAAAGATTAGTGATATGTTAGATTAAATTTATACATAGAACAATTTTTAATTAGTTATACATTTAGGGCATTCATATCTTCATGATAATCTTCTTCCCACTTTCGTGAAAGTTTATTGAAAATAGAATGTTCATCAACTGTATCTCCTTTTTTGCTATCTAACCAATCAGAAAGTGGATCTTTGATGTCTTTTAATACAGTCTAAAAATATATTTATAAAAGTTAGATTATGTGCTTAATAAATTGGCAAAAATTGTAATTTAATTTGTAAACCTCTTTAAATTCTCTACTAAGTTCATTATTTTTTTGATCAATAACTGAATCTAGTTTTTTTATGGACTCCTGCAACCCTTTTTGCATTTTTTCCAACATAAATTTTTTATCAGGATCTGTTGTTTTCCTAATTTTTTCTTCAAAATTAAGCATAACTTCTGCAACATCCTTGGTTATTTGTTCAAGACTATTATTTTCATTGATATAGGTATCATATAAATGATTTTGCCTGGCTCTTTTAATTATTTTCATCTATGTCTGTGATATTCATAACATACAATACATCATAATTAAAGTACTCTTGAAGAATTCTTCGCATTATATCAAATGATATGTATGATCTAAAATATGAATTATAATTACTCATTTATATCAAGCATACACTGAGAGGTTCAACAAAGATGATGCAATTTTTATTCAAACAAATGTAAGTGACAGGAAAGCATATTTGAAGCTTACCGTGCATGACCCATGTGAGAAGCATCATAAACTGTTGGCCCACAGCTGTACCACAAAACTCTATTTCCATATTGAGGTACAAACTTCTTTTTGTCTCGTTAAACTTATAGAGTTTCAAAACCGGGACATTCTTTCGCTCTGGAGGATTCCAAGCTGGTTGCACTCTTTTTGCCATTTTCCTAATGAAGCCCACGAGCTCAATTCAATAAGGTAATAACCAACTGTCAATCAAAAAATCTATTATGGAATCTTCAATTTGAAAACGCTTACAAGAATTTCGATCATTATTTACCTCACAACTTTTAACAATTCGAATACGCAGATGTGACTAAGCACGCTTAGCTGACGTCTGCTTCACGTGGGCGAGTACGGGGAAAACGCAACCATTCGCCTGCGGCGCAAGCGAAACGAAGTGAGCTGACTATGCAAAAATCACCCGTATCACACTTGCGAAAATTATTAAGTCAACTTTTTATTACTTTTATTTTGTTCAGAATTCTCTGTTCTCAATTAATGACAATTCTAAATGGAAGTGGTACCTATATGTTATATCTAGTTGTTTTTATATAAGATTCTTATAATTATATGTATTATTGTGAAATTTTTGGCGCGCATTTCTGGAACATCCAACTTCGAGACAAATTAGCGTAACGGAATGGCGCCCTATATGAATATAACTTTACATTGATGATTCGGAATATATAGAAAAAAAAATCGAATTATAACCGAAGAAAAATACCATCTTAATAGTAGCGAAACACTTTCATCCTTTTCAGTTCTTACGCATTATTCAAAATGTTATAATATCCGTACTAGTTATCGTTCAAAAATATCTACAAAAAATGTTTCAACTTAACAGACGTCAATCATTTACCGTACACATGAAAATTATTTTTTTATAATTTAGCAGTCTCACCCTTTTTTAATGCATGTGCGTTTCAATATTTGTTGACAATGTTATTCTAAGATATACACTGGGCTAACATCGATTCTGTCCGATGGAACGCCGGAATTTCCTATGCTTATAAACACGTTCCACCACTCTGTTGGACCTGACAGAATCGATGTTGACCCAGTGGCCAGTGTACACTTCTGCTTCTGCTAATAAAAATCTACAAAACTGAAGTGCGCGCTTTTGCGTTCTAATGACATGTAATCCGAAGTATTCTGCTATTACATTGAACACAGTGGGTCTTCAATTACAATACTACACTTATTCATATAGATAACATTGAACTGGAAATAGTCCATTTGTAACGAAGACAATAATATAACAATTAATAGAAAATAACAATATATTTCATTATAAAAATAGTTGTGTTTATGCAACAGTATATAGTTAAAGTTTGGTTCACGAACATTGCTAAAATGAGCGACAATTCAATTAGCAATGATGAAATTGACATATTCCGTGATACAAACGTTAGATACCTAGGTGAGAAATATTTAACTATTCACGTAACTGAAATATTAAAGTAAAAATGTTCAAAGGGTTAATTATATAACTTCATCTTCAGTGTTATTGTTATAAATTTCAATCTGTTGTAATTTTTTTTAAACTTCTATATATTTCATGAAATTTTTTATTTATCTTTGAACTTTTGTATGGAATCTTTTAGAATCAATACCTCCTTAAATTTCATTTGAGTTAATTCAAAACAACAATATCTATTGTTTTAAAAAAATTAAAATATTGCAGGTTATTCAAATGAAGTTGGAGAAGCGTTTCGCAGTATTGTTCCTAAGTCAGTTGTATGGTCAAGTTACATTGCTGCATGTGGTTATGTTCTTGCTGATACTTTACACAAAGGTTATCACACCTATCAGGTAAATGTTTTTTATTTTGTCAATATAAGAAATTTAACTCGCACAACATTAATTATTAAATATTTTTTTAGAATGATAAATCATCAAACCAAATTAAAACGGTTGTGCTATCAACATCAGACACTTTAATATGGCAAGGTTTTGCATCAGTTATTATTCCTGGTCTTACAATTAATAGAATTTGTGCACTGACACATTTCATTCAAAATAAAATTGCTGCAAGACCATTGTTGCGAAGTCCTTGGATTTCAACCATTGTAGGTTTGGTATCTATTCCTTTTATTATTCATCCTATTGATGAATTTGTAGAAAATACAATGAATTCAACGTTCAGGCAATGGACTGGTTTCAAACCAAAACAACATTTATCATCTACTTGAAACTACAGAAATATTATCTAAATGTATTGAGTATATTTACTTAGGCTGTGAAAAAAGGTGAAATTTTTTTTATTATTCATAGATAATTATGTACAACAATATACTGAGATTGCACTACAGTCTATATTTTATAATAAGTATTGCATCGTTGAATCTCTGTAAACAATTCTATATAAGTAAAATACAATTATAACATAGCTTGTTACAAGTACCTAGACTGAAAGTACAAATTTGTAACACTTATTAATGTTTAATTGAAATTAATTATACTTGTTACAAAAAATATATTAAAAATATAAAATTTTTTGGTTTTATTTATATCACAAGTAAAATATATTATATAAGTATCCTAAGCTTTAAATTATTTGTTTACAAACAGCATTTATTGTGTAAAGATCATGAATTACAGATCTATGTTCAGAATAAACAACTGAACAAAATTTAAAATATATCATTTATTATTGATGATGATTTATACCATTTAAATCGGCTTAATTGACAGTTTGTATACAGCATTTTTGCCCCGATCGACACTTTTTAATTAAAACTCCGGTGACTTGAGAAAAATATACGGATCGATTTTTGCTTGATTTTTTTGATGGTTACCTTCGTTTTATTACGAAAACCTTTTTCCTTGCCCAAAAATTGCTTTCAAAGACAAGTTTATTTTCCAGTAAGATCTCCAAAAATTTCACTGACTCAAATTATTTCAATAAAAAAAAATCTATTGAAGAGTATCGTGTTACTCTTTCAAAATGCGTGTTTTCTGATTTTTTGCGAAATTTTTTTTCGATTTCTTTCTCGGTTGAATTCGTACTTCGAGTTTTAAATGTTTATGCAGTGATTATGAAAAAAGAGCGCCTTATGAGCAATAACGTGAGGATTCGTATATTATTTTCAAAATTACATTCTTAGAAAAGTTTTTTTAATTTTTAAAAAATTATACTTTTCGTTTTATTGATGGGTTATACTGCAGTTCGTGCTACAAAGGAATGGGTAAGGCTCCTCTATAGTCTATACAGAGGGACAAATACGGACATACCGATATTATTTTGTACCATTTTTTTTATTCTCTAGACAACCATTAAACTTGAAATTTCGTGGGAGGGAATATGAAACTCATAAAAAAGTGCCTATGTCGTTAGATTTCAATAAAATGTTTAATGAAATGATTTTAACTAATTGTTTGAGAATACGTTGCTTTTTAGGTTATAAAAGGGGATAATAGAAAATCAAGTTTGTTTGAAAGTACCGGTCATTTAATTGAAAACTGACGACATAGGCACATTTTTATAAGTTTTATATTCCCTCCCACGAAATTTCAAGTTTAATGCTTGTCTAGAGAATAAAAAAAATGGGTAAAAAATAACATCGGTATGTCGGTATTTGTCCCTCTGTATAGAGTAGGAGCCTTTAATCGAAGAACAAAACTGTAGGGATCTGTTAAATCTGTTAAATATTTCAAAATTTACATTCTGAAAATAAAATATGGTTGGTTTTCGATTTTAGTTTTATCGGTTTTTTCATTTCTCAGACATCATTAGAACAACGTCTTATTTAATTAGTATTATACTATAGACAGCAATGATTTTCAAAGGAGGCTCTTTGGCCCCCGCTACATAAACCTGAATAATTATGAATGATCGTGATGTAGTAGGTGCCTTTACTATAATGTATTGGCAACTATTTTCCATCTTAAAGTGATAGTTAATTTTTTATCAAGCTGCAGGAAAAACTCAATTAATAGGAAGCAGTTTTTGGAAAGAATTGTTCTCAAAAATTAACAATTTTCAGCGTTAAGCGCGACACTCAGTCGATAACACCGGGCTACCTATATTATAATTATAAAGCAAGCGGCAGCCGCCCGAATTTATGGATGATAATTCGTCCTAACCTGAAAATTATTTATACCTTGCAATAAAGTCAATTTGCCTCACATGTTAAATCATATATTAATAAAAAATATTTAAATACTGAAAAATATAATCCAAGTTAGTAACAAATTAATAGTTTTTTTTAAGTGTCAATAGTATACAATTAGTTTTTTGTAAAATACTTGTTTTATTGTCTCAAAAGAGCGTTATTATTAACCATGTGTTTCCATCTGCACAGTTCTATTCTGTTTCAATTTTTTTCTTTTTATAATAATAATGCTCAATGAGAAATTCAATATTTTGAATTATTTAATGTTAGTTAATTAAGGACTAAATTTAGCAAAAATGAATCATATTTTCATATAGTTTAGCAAGAATGAGTCGATTTTCGCCACCGGTTCTGATTCTGAATCGGAAACCTCTTCTGAGGAGGAGCAGGTTCAAAGAGCACCTGCTGCTGCCTTCACTGTAAGAATACTTTTTTATCAATGCTTTTTATTAACAAAAATTATCAATAGATTTTATTAATAATATACACTATGTTGAGTAGTTCAGTGATGATGAAGAGGATACCAAACGAGTTGTTCGTTCAGCTAAAGAAAAGAGATACGAGGAGATCACTAATGCCATTAAACTTATTAGAAATCAAAAAAAGATCAAAGATATTAACTCTGTGCTCAGTAGTAAGTTCAACAAAAATTTCAATTACTTGAAAGTTTAATATTGTAAACGAACTAAACATTTTTTTTTTGTTACAGCTTTTGAAGATTTGGTCAAGGCTTATAACAAAGCCTTGTCTGTTATATCTAAGGAAGAAAATGGAAAAACTCCTAATTTTTATTTAAGATGTCTGGTTGAACTTGATGACTTTATCAAAGAAGTTTGGGAAGATAAAGAGGGACGTAAAAGCATGTCAAAATTAAACTCTAGAGCCTTATCATCTTTTCGCCAAAAATTGAGAAAGTATAACAAAGATTTTGAAAAAGAAATTGAAACCTTCAGAAAATCCACCTAAGGATGATGATGAAGAAGATGAAAAAGGTATATTTTTAAGTTTTTTATGAAAAAAATATTGAAACCAAAATTCATTTCAATAATTTTTAGTTGATGAAGTTAATTCTGATGATGAAGATGATGATGAAAAGCAGATAAGTGATTTCAAGAAGCAAGAACTTGTTCCAGATATTTCTAAGTTTAAGGTATAAATCATTTATATTTTAACCTAAGGTACTACTTTCCCCTGAAATGAATTCTTACACCTTATCATATTTATAGAAAGGAGTAGATGTTGATGGTAGTGATAGTGATTCAGACTGGGGTTCAAGCTCTGAAGATGAAAGCTCCAGTAGCTCTGATGATGATAAACATCATGCTGCTGATTACTTCAGAAAAACACAAAAAGATGGAGATGATGAACAAAAACAGGTCAAAAAGGAACACCGTAAAGACCGTAAAGAAAAAGATAGAAAAAAGAAACGTGAAGAAGATGATGGCGAAGGAGAATGGGAGACTGTGAAAGGTGGAGTGGCCATCCCATCAGAGAAGCCTAAAATGTTTGCTAAGGATGCCGAAATTAATACTGCTAGTGTTTTGAAAAAATTAAATGAAATCATAGCTGCCCGTGGCAAAAAAAGGACAGATAGAAGAAAAAATTGAACTTTTACACGAGCTGCAAACAATTGCTGAAAATCACAATCTTAATGCTGCTTTAGTTAAAATTAAGTTTTGCGTTGTTTCATCTATCTTTGATTATAATCCAAAGGTATCTGATGCTATGAAACCAGAATATTGGTCAAAGTGAGTTTTGTACTGTTTAGCTATTTCAAATTTTTTAAAATTACTTAAAATCTAAAATGTACCAATTACAGAATTTTAGAGCGCATTTCTGAAATGTTAACTTTACTTTTGAGTACTACTGATATTGTCTTGGCTAAATCTATCTCTGAAGATGAGGAAGAGTATGAAAAATCTCCTTTTAAACTGCATGGCTGTGTACTCACTTTAGCAGAAAGATTAGATGAAGAATTTATCAAACTTCTTAAAGAATGCGACCCCCACAGCAATGAATATGTTGAAAGGTAAAATTTTAACTATCTACAATAGGGTAGTTTTTCTTTTCTAACAATTCAAATATTTTAGACTAAAGGATGAAAATCAAGTTTGCACTATTATTGACAAAGTGGAAGAGTACCTGGAGAGACAAGGAACTCCATCAGAACTTTGCCGTATTTACATTCGTAAAATAGAGCATTTGTATTATAAATTCGATCCAACTGTTTTGAAGCAAAAAGACGTAAGTAATTGCAATATTAAAATTATAATTAACTGTTACAAGAACTTAAATTTTGTGGTAATGTTTTCATTTCAGGGTGAAATTCCAGCTGATGCTCAAACCTCTGTGAAAGTTATGGAAAATGTGTAAATACATTTATAGCCATGATGAAACTGATCGTCTCAGGACTAGGGCTATTTTGTCTCTATTTATCACCACTCCATTCATGATAATTGGTTTAAAGCCCGTGACTTATTCCTCATGTCACATTTGCAAGAAAACATTCATCATTCTGATCCAGCCACTCAAATTTTGTACAATCGAGCCGTTGCTCATCTCGGGCTCTGCGCGTTTCGTCATGCAAACATTAAAGATGCTCACAATTCCCTTCTTGATTTAATGATGACTGGCAAAGTAAAGGAACTTTTGGCTCAAGGTTTGATGCCTCAAAGACAACATGAACGCAGCAAAGAGCAAGAAAAAATTGAGAAACAACGCCAAATGCCCTTCCACATGCACATAAATTTGGAAGTACTCGAGTGTGTGTATCTGGTTTCGGCTATGCTCATTGAAATTCCGTATATGGCTGGTAAGTATTTAAATAACCAAAAATATTAGTTTGGGAAATATTTTCTTGAGCTGTTGCATTTCCTTTTCAGCTCATGAGTTTGATGCTAGGAGAAGAATGATTTCCAAGACCTATTACCAGCAACTAAGATCGAGCGAACGTCAGTCGTTAGTCGGACCTCCAGAATCCATGAGAGAACATGTTGTGGCTGCTTCAAAAGCTATGCGTAATGGAAATTGGGCTGCTTGCAATAATTTTATCATCAATGAAAAAATGAATGGAAAAGTTAGTCTCAATTATATCCAATAATTATTCGTTAATTCGTTATCTGAATGGTTTTATTTAAATGATCTTAATTTTCAGGTTTGGGATCTATTTTATCAGGCCGATAAAGTTAGAGCAATGCTGACCAAGCTCATTAAAAAGGAGGCTTTGAGAACATACCTTTTTACTTATTCTCATGTTTACGATTCCATATCGATGCCAACTTTAGCCCTTATGTTCGAGTTAGAAAGGGCAACTGTTCATTCAATCATAAGTAAAATGATTATCAACGAGGAGCTAATGGCTTCGTTGGATGAACCTTCAGAGACTGTCGTGATGCACCGCAGTGACCCAAGTCGTTTACAATCTTTGGCTTTGCAGCTCACAGACAAAGTCAACAACTTTGTCGATTCAAATGAACGCATTTTTGAGATGAAACAAGGTCAGTAGATACATTTTATAAAAATTGAATATTTTCTTCTTAATTCATCAAACCATTTTTATTTTATAGGAAACTTCCGAAACCAAGGAAACTACCGCGAGCGTAATAACTTCAATAGGCAAGATTGGGGAGGTCGTCAACGACGTGATCGCAATCGTAACAATGATGAAGCCAGAAATAATTATTGAAGTTTTAAACATTAAATATTGTACGAAAAATTGAATTTTGTTCAAACAATTGAATGGATTAAGAAAAATTTAATATAAGTGAATGTAAGATAATGTATATAAGTACCTGGCTTGAAAGTATAAAATATATTTCTGGACCTCAGTATATTTAATAAAATATTCATTCATCATCTGCCTTTAAATAAAATCTTGTACATCAAAGACATACATCGTGTTTCTAATGATTCGATACTAATTATAAATGTTTTTTGATGATGGATTGAACATCGCATGAATCGATTATCGAAAGTCTAAACAAGTGCAATATTGTCTATTGATCAACAAATTGTTTGTATAACAAAAAAATTAATTTCTATAATGATAATGAATCATTATTTGAAAAATTTTAATTGATATTAAACAATACAAATTTTTTCAATATTTTTATACATTCTGTCATAAAAAACTACTGTACATTATTGCGCGCATTCAGTTTATAATGTTAATGTTTCAAGTGAAAAAATGAGTCAATCAAACTATTTATTGTTATTTACAACAATTCAACATTCATTAAATTTGAAGTATATGTACTTTTTGTTTCATATATAATATTATTAATTCATATAATGCCGAAGTTTTTATAATTAAATACGTTAAATAAACTATGAATGATAAATGATATGAAATAATTATCATTTCAATGACTGATATGAATCAATATTACAACATAAAATAAAGCATGAATTAATGAATTATAACATTTTTAACATTTAAAAATAAACATTTACAAAACTATAAATTTATTACGTTAACAAAAATATATTTGAGATACAGTATTTCATCTATAAAATGTGCACTAATCAGTGATGAAATGATTCATGACATTGATTGGATTGGATTGAACACATAATTCTATCTTTCTTAATCTAAAGTCTATGTACAAAAACATAAAATTATGACTTATGATTATATGATATTTTCAACTAATCAACGAGATCTTTCTTATTTTACTCTCATTAAAAATGACATCAATCTATATAAACATTTCATTACTAAAATGTCATTTTTAATAACAACATTATAGCAAATTTTTTCAAAAAAAGTGTCCTTATTATAAAAAAATTGTTCATACTAGAATCTATAAATGGAAATAAACTCAAAATTATGGTAACAGCAGGGTGATGATTTTTTTTAATATGATGAATCTAGTATTCACAGCTTCAAAAAAGCTTTTAATAAAGTATATTTCAATGGATTTTTTCATTTTTCGTACGAATATTGAAAAATTCAATTAATTATTGAGAGTCGTTGGAATAAAAGAGTCCTGATTAAAAACCTTCTTTCACTAAGCTGATAGCTTTCCCCCAATGCTTCTTCCACATTCGTACATAAAAATACGTTTGCTTTAGCAGTTGTCTTTGCTTTATCTTGAATCATATCCATTAGATATGCTCGACCTCGATTATAATCTTTTCTAGCCGTCTCGGTCAGCTGAAAATTGAAAAAAATAATTCACAGAAATCTGATGGTTTCGTTAAACGAAACTTTTGACTCGTGTATTACCATTTCGCCATTGGCGAGGGGGCTCGTACTCATGAGATATTTTGAAAACTAATGACTACAGGTTTGACTAGTTCAATAGATGTGCAATGACAGCCATGGTTGCAAGAGCACGTTGATCCTGTGGAATTTCCAGAACGACAACTGCAGACTTCTCCATACGTAAGTACTCCAAAGGCATGATCAAAGCGTTGAATTATCCATACAGGGACGGTAAAAGAGAAACACTAGCTCTATTCAAGTAAGTATTCAATATTTTGAGCAGTTTTTAAAGGGAGAATTATGTATTTTAGTTTTTTTTTGTGCAAATTAACTCACTCGACTAATTTATCGATGCATCGTTATTGTGCCAATAATCATTTTCAGTTTGGAAAAATCCTACGTACAAGTCTCGATTCGACGTAGTATCAAAAATATATCTATCCAGTCTATGCAATTATAGAAAAATTTAGAGATCCGTAAAGACTTAAGTCAAATATTAAAAAAATCTCCTTACCATCGCGTAGACTCCTGATAGCATCTTTCCGTATCCAACGCAACCAATAACTTGTAAAGGCAAATGTGCTCATAACTCAATTTTTCCTTTATACTTTTGTTCATAAAAACTGATGCAAATCTTCTTAACGCGTACGTCTCGTCTGCGTTAAAAAAAAAAATTAGTAAGTTATGTACTTACTACTCTGAGTTGATGTTATTAAATCAATGAATTGTAGAAAAAGCAACAAACCTAGTCATTTCATTCATCTCGTGGATGTTGCAGATCAACTTGTGGGATGCCTATAACTTCCATTAATTTAAAAAAACCTAAATACATAATAAATGTATCTTTGTAAAATCACACGAGAATCTAAGACTTGAAAAAACCAACTTACTTTTTCGTATCCATCTTATAATTAGCTTCATTTATCCTTAGGTCACCGAAAGCAGCATTCTTGCTAAATAAATAAATAAAATTCAATTAAAAAGTTTCAATTTGTTTATTGGCGCTGAAAATAATGTGAGCTTACGTAAAATCATGTTCCGGAGCATTTAAATCTATTTTGTGCAAGTGTGCTTGAGGATCAGGTACATCTTCAGCGCCAGTACACCACGTA